>JAODLL010005416.1:0-10558 GCA_026546735.1 Forbesichthys agassizii
TGTGTGCGTGTGTGTGTGTGTGTTGACACACACCTATCGGCCTGCCTGCATATGTGCATGTGTGCATGTACTGTGTGCGTGTGTGTGTGTGTGTGTGTGTGTGTGTGTGTGTATGCTAGGTGGTCAGGGTGGCTGGAACAGCAGCGGATGTGAGACTCATTACATCAGCCCTTATCAGACCAGCTGCCACTGTGATCATCTCACACACTTTGGTGTGCTCCTGGTGTGTCAATGATCCCAGTGTTACAGACAACCCCTAAGAAACACACTCACAGTTTGCACCAGTGATCTACCAGCTCCATGAAGTCACTGAATCATCTGTGTACATGTGTCTATTATTGGAACAATATACAGTATATTTATATATAACAATGTATTATTATTATTATTAGTAGTAGTAGTGATATAAGTAGTAGTAGTAGTATTTTCTTTAGCTAGCTAGTGTCTTGAACTATGTTGTGTTCCAGGATGTGTCGAGAACCCCCATTGGTAAAGAAGATGTCCAGATTCTGACGGTGATCTCAAACCTGGGTTGTGGTTTGTCATCCTTCTTCCTGGGTATCACTCTGCTCACCTATATTGCCTTTGAGTAAGTCGGTGGAGTGACATTCAAGTCAATTTTATTTATAAAGCCCTTAATCCCGTTACAGTCTCAACGGGCTGTGCAAGCCCAAATTTTACATGGAAACAAATGGCACCCCCATAACCTACTTCTCCCCCCGGCAAGAAAACTCTTCCGTTACAAACCCCATAGATATAAAAGGGAAGATACTACAGGGACCACAGAGAGAGGAATCCACCCTTCCAGGATTGTTAGACTTCTGGTCTATTTAATGTAGTAGGCTCTCATGTGGCCACCAAACTGAACATGCAGATGGGACTGGTCAGATGAAGAATTATACCAATTAAAAGGATGTTCCTCCATTTATTTTATTTTATTTTTATTTCCCTAACGGTTAAAAACAGTTACAAAAACAAAAACAAAAAATAATTTTCGATTTAGAAAAATCACTTAGGCTAGAATTACACCAAGGTGTGGAACAGCGACTGGGAGTTGTTTGGCGACAGCTTAATTTGCATTTTGGTCGTCACGATTGTGCGTGTTCCACACACGAGCGCATGCTTGAGCAAGGGAGCTCTTTCAGATACCTTCTGCGTCTGTGCAGACACAAGAGAAAATAATAATGGATTTATACATAGTCCGGGACATAATCAGCATCTCTTCATAACAATACTCCTCCACCGAGCAGGAGATGACCAACACACATCCATTGGCTCTGCACACAGTTCTCTTTCCCAGCTCAGGGAACATCGCCATCGACACGCTGTCATTGACCAAGGCAGCAACCTTCCCCGATAACATCAATGGGCTGGAGCCGCACCATCCACACAGCCTGCAGGATCGTGACAGCATCTCCCATCCACCACACTATGGAGAAACACACAAAAATGCACAAAAACCACACAAAGGAGCCTAATGTATAACCATTTAGGTCACTAAGCAGAGAGGAACATTTACTGTTGCTGCCTAAATGCCTTACTGTACAAATACGTTTTTAGTTTGATTTTGAAGGTCGAAACAGTACTACATCAGCTGGTTAATAATTCCACAAACGTGGGGTCCTATGTGAGAATGCTCTAAATCCTGCGGATTTCCTTTTAACTTTAGGGATGGATAGAAGCCAACATTTTGTGAGCGTAGGGCTCAATATATAATATATATTATTATTATTATTATTATTATTATTAATATATTAAGCCATACATTCATCCCATTATTATAGCTAACGGAGTTAACAGGCGGAGTAAGGCACTTCAAAGATGGCAACAACCACAGAGGGTTTGTCCATGTATTTATCCAGTGTATGGTTTTCCCTTGTGCTCTGCAGCAAGCTGCGGAAGGACTACCCGTCTAAGATCCTACTCAACCTGTCGGCAGCCCTGCTGGGACTCAACATGTTGTACCTGCTGAACTCGTGGCTCGCCTCCTTCTGGGACTATGGCCTGTGTGTGGTCACAGCCGCCTCGCTACACTTTTTCCTGCTGGCCTCCTTCATGTGGATGGGTCTGGAGGCCATGCATATGTACTTAGCCCTGGTGAAGGTGTTCAACATCTATGTGCGCTCCTACATCCTCAAGTTCTGCGTGCTGGGATGGGGTGAGGAGCCTTGAAAGATTTGTTATGGGATGTGCTATGTGTGCGGAGTTAAAGGGGGGCAGTGTGGTCTATAGTGAGTCAGTGGTCTGTGTGTGTTCACCTCCCAGCCTGTAAGTGGGTTCAAGCCCCAGAGCTGACCTATTACCTGTAAGCATCCTTGACCAAGATGCCTGACCCCTATCTGCTCCTAGTTGTACAACATGTATATGTACTCATTGTAAATAGCTTTAGATGAAAGTCCACTGAAAGGCCTGCTTGTAGGCTACTGTAAAACAGTTTGATTGATGTTATACAGACAAATAGTTGGAGGACTGCTCTCTACCCACTCTCATTCATATTTATTATTATTATTATTATGATTTTATTTCCTAAAAGGTAGAGTCAGCGACTTTGTCAAATTCAGTAAATATCTCCTCGTGGTTCCCTAGCTGTCCGTTATGTGTGCATGCCGAAAAAATAGTCTGGTGTTTCTACCCAGCCCTGGCTCTGTCAATGTGAACACAATCAAACACACACACTATCCCAGCCTTGGCAATGCGTTTCCTATCTGTGGGCGGATCTTCTGGGGGAGCACCCTATGGCATTGAAGGAAGAGGTTTTGTTTGTTTTGCTGTCATACACCCGCTTTAAGTGAATATCATTCAGTGAACATATGATTGAGCATGCAGCCATGTGTCCATCCTCCCCGCAGGCATTCCTCTGGTGGTTGTTAGCGCCGTGCTAGCTATAAACATGGACGCCTATGGTGACATCAGCCTGCAGCAGCCCCAGGGCCGGGAAGCAGCACTGCGGACCTCTGATGACGCGCCTTTGTGAGTATCCTGGAGACCAGACCACCTCAGTTGAGACCAGAGCTATTCTATTGTCTTGATCGGGCCTCCTTAGTTGAGACCAGAACGACTGTCTTGATCAGACCTCCTCAGTTGAGACCTGGGGCCTCATTTATAAAATGTACTTAGCACAGATTTGATCTTAAAATGTGCGTACGCTCAAACCCACGCCAAAGTTCAGATAAAAAAAATAACGTCACGTCCACGTCCACGTCAGGTTTCAACTAGGCATATGCATGTAGTAGTGCAGGTATTTGGGAAGTTAAGAGCGTGCAAGGCCGACTAAAACAATATTCTTCTTATGGAATACAAAACAAACACACACATTGGGTTTCCAAAACCCCATTTACAAATCCTCAAAGGAAATTGCCCACTTTAACATTTCAGTTATCTATAGGATAACTTATAAAATGTCCATAATGCAGTGGTTTGTAAGAGAAGGATATGGCAGCATTGGTACCAGTATATATCACCAATCGTGCAATAAGATGGAAACACGTTTTTAGAGATTGCATTATGACGAATGAATGGTAAGCAATTAATCCTCCATTTGCCGAGCTACATGTTATTATAAGATGCAACATCTGCAACCGTGCATTCTTGGCTACAGAAACATTCCAAGTAGATATAAATGAACGGTCCCATTTGTTAGCAAACTTATGCCAACTGTATTTCGAGGCATTATTAATTTGTCCCCTCAGTAGGCTTACATAAATATTCCTTACACACTGTCGAGGCGCCGCAGAATGTGAAGGACGGTGAAATGTATGTATCTGCAGTAGCCTACTTCTAATATGACCTTGATATACTGTAGGCCTTGCTCAAATGTATGTTCTTGTAGCTTGCCATTATCAAGATGCAGATCATGCATATGCTTATCAATTACAACTAAGGGGCATTTACAAATGGGAGATCTAAAATCACTCGTCTGTACACATTTCCAAGATAATGTGTGACTATCTGGAACGCACGTTTTTTGCCTACGCACATTTCAGAAATGATCTTCGATCAAATGTAGGATGTTTTCTACGCAACTTATATAAATGAGGCCCCAGAGCTTTTGACCAGACCTCCTCAATTGAGACCAGGGTAGTTTTCCCACCGCCAACAACAACCGCACGCAGCAAATTGTTTAAAATTGTTATCTAATGATTTCACAGATTAATACTAATCATTTTAATCAAACTTTATTAGATTATTAGACTAAATGGAAAGTATGGTTCTACGCTAAGATAGTGTGAAATTGATGTCAACAAGACAACAAAACCTAAAGAAAAGTCCCCCAGTAATGACTAAGACGATACTGTCTGAAATATACTTGAGCCCTGATGCAGTCCACATGTTCAGTCTCAAACGTTTTGATTAGTCAACAGTCTGCCTATTGCCTCCACTGTCCCATGCTGTAGCTGCTGGCTGCGGAGCCCACTCTTCCAGTATGTGAGCGTGCTGCCTCTGGTGGGGCTCGTCCTGCTGTGCAACGCGCTCATGTTCGCCGTGGTGCTGGTGCAGCTGAGGCGCATGCGCGCCCAGAGCAAGCAGGCGGGCGGTGGCGGCGGTAGCGGCCGGGGATCCCTCCAGGACCTGAAGGCTGCGGCCAGCCTCACCGTCCTGCTGGGCCTGACCTGGCCACTCATCTTCTTCGCCTGGGGTCCCGCCAGGGTGCCGCTGCTCTACATGTTCGCCGTGCTCAACACCCTGCAGGGTGAGACATAGGGTGGCGGAGGCATCGTCTCTAGTTTGACTTTGTCCTGTGTATCACTCTGGACAGGCTTGTAATTGTTGCGCTCTAGATGGTTCTGACCAAAGAGCCCTTTTCTAAACAGTTTCAATGGACGGCTTCCCCGATGGTTAGGTACACACAAGGTCATGCGTCATGCAGCACAATGAACACTACAAGGGAAGAGAAGCAGTACTGGCACTATATCACCATATACTGTATATCGGTGTGTGGATGGGCGCATGTGTTATGTGCGCTATATATTAAGTGCAGTCCATTTAGCATGTGTGCTGACGAAGTGGCTTGGGATAACAAGGACTAATTTGTTTAATCCACTCTTACTTTTCAGGCTTCTTTATTTTCATGTTCCACTGTCTAATGAAGGAAAAAGTGAGGAAACAATGGAGAATCCACTTGTGCTGTGGTCGATTCAGACTCAGTGAATACTCAGGTATTATTTCATGGCATCATATCACAGCATTTGGTTAATTAGAATCGATGAACAAACTAATAAAAAATAGGTACACATTGTTCATTCTAACACGTATCCAAGGTGTACATTACTTAAGATATAGTCAGTGATTGTAAGCTAATGCACTTTTTGTCAAATTCAGCAAATACCTCCTCATGTTTCTGCATAGCGCTGACTCTGTAAAAGAGAGCACAGACAAAGCAGAACGCACCTCACAGAATTACTGACTATACCCTTATTCAGTTCAGGCACATTTTTGAAACAAAAGTATTTTCAATGAGAATGAATGACACATTTGTGTTTACCGCTTGTCCCTTGTATTTAGACTGGAGTCGCTCTCGCTCTAAGGAGAAACATCTGGTTCATTCTGCTTGCATGCCATCTGTGAACTCCAATAAAAATGTCTCAGATTCATCTGCATCAAACCACCACCAGAGGGCGTGAGCGGACCTGCAGTATACTACAAATGTCTCAACCATTAAAAATTCAAACAGAATACTGTCTGAAGGTGGATAGATCGTCTTTGCATTGTCTTTGGCATGGGTATGACAAGGAGTTGGCAACAATATTGAATAGAACCGATGCCCTTTATATCTTGGATGTTATCTAACAGTTATGCTGAAGTAATGGTTGCGCTTGTTCCATTCCATAGTTAATTGTGATATGAGTCATTGCTCTAATTTAGTAGCAATTAGGCTACACAGCACAAATGATCTGACCATATAGACATAAACACTGAACATATTGGAATATGTTTAGGCAGCCTAAACACTAATATGTATCTAAATAAGACAGAAATGTCTAACTTTAACGACATGCTGGTAGTGTTATTAAGTACAAAAAGGAGGACATGTTTTGTATTTATTACATTGGTGTATTGTGCAATAGTGCATAACATGCACTATTTTCAAATGTAAATCAAAGGGGTTAGTTGTCTTATTGGAAGTTTTGCCCTCTCAGGAGGAAGGACTGGGAAAATGTGTGCTGCAAATCACAATGTAAGGGCAGGACATTTATAGTAGCATGCTTCACGCAGTTAACAGCTTTGCATTCCTTTAGGTTCCAACTAAATTAATCTGCAGGAATAGTGTTTAAAACCTGTCCATGCGTTTATGACAGTCTGCCTGTTTTAGGAATGCTTTCATAAAGTTTCATTTATGTTGTGGAAGGACTTGTTGTGTAACATTCTGTTCATTCCATGTGCGATCTTCAAGGCATCACACCCTTCAAGTCTAGCACAACAAGCATGTCTATGGCAAGGACAGGAAGGCAGAACAAAGCCTTGACATGATATGTTTTTATATTAAGCAAAATTTCTATTTCTTCCAATGGTTTTGGTGGCTAACATCGGTAAACACACCAGCTGTGCATTTTTAACTCATTAACCCAAGGACGTGGCCCTTGGGTGGTAACCTTGGCCAACAATCAACAGGTCAGGTAAGTCATTTTGTTTGTGCAAAAAGGCTAGAAAATTAGTTTGTTCTTTCGCAGGTCTGACCAGTGTGGATATAGGATGCACATGCTTCACACCCAGCTCAATATCACACCAAAGTCAACAAAGATCATTCAGGGAAACTGTGCAGATTACCACGGTGTGATTGTGTTTGAGGCTGATGAATGAGGCCTTGAGTATTTCAGATATTTTCAGTGTTCACGCGGGATTTTAAAAACATTGTATATTTTGAGGAGACAATGTAATGTGTCATCTAAAATCTTGTAAACTGTGAGACGGTGAACACAATATAAGCAAAACTGTGCGCTATTTTATGATAATATTTCATATTTATGTTCATAGCTACATTTAAATTGTCTCTCTAAAAATAAAATAAATGCTCAATGTGTCCAACAATATAAGATAACCACATTGTATGCCCTTGTCAGGAAACAGACTAACATAGGTTGGAGAAAGTTGACCAATTCAATACAAAATACATGTAATTAAAAGATTAAAATATAACAGTAAAAACGTTTCATTTCATTAAATTGTAGAAATGTGATTATGAAGACTATAAGGAAGCAACAGTAAAGAAAAGTCCACATCACTTTACCCTTAGGGGTTTAAAACCATTCTGTCATAAAAAGTGCATTTTCTGTGAGGTTTGATACATTTCCATTGTGAATTTACAGAGGTGACAGGACCAGATATCAAATACAATACAAACACCATAAACATACAAGTCATACAAGTTACAGGCCAGACTGCAACATGTTGAGCATGTTGTTTCATACTGTACTTCTTCTTCAGCAGTCGCGGATGACCATGGCCGAATGCAAAGACATTCCCATATCTGTGAAGGTGGATGAGCATTCCCAGAGTGTTGTCCTCACCTACTTCCAGGGGGACATAGGCAGTGAGGTGGACGCCCACTTCTCCCGGGCCCTGAACAAGATCCAGATGGCCAAAACATCCATGATGAAGACCAACAACAAGAGACGCAAGTCTGTCAAATCAGGTGGGTCCAGCAGTCTAAAACCATCCTGCTGACACTGACTAACCATGAAGCCAAATCAATCTAAAACGGTACGAAGTCACTGGGGTGTTATCCTGAAGGTACAATAAAAGGAAAAACTAAGGGTTTGTACTTGCAAAATATATTTATTATTTCCCCACAGGAACATTATTGTACCATTGAGAGCACATTTGTAAAATAAAAATAATAATGTATACCTTGACTGCTCCTGCTTCAAGTTTAGTTATGGTTAGATTATATAGCAAAGAGTACAACTACATGTATTACAAGGACCAGGTAGGGGTTAGTAATCTTGTTCAAGGACGCATACAGGGCTTGAACCCACAACCTTCTAGTTGGGAGTCCAGCAACCAGAACACTCCGCTATCCTGCCCCCTAATTCAAGTTCAAACACATCACATGCCTCTGCCCTTGTGTCTTCTCCAGAGGACTCCAGCACCTGTCAGTGGAGCGCAGACCCATCTACGTCCTACTCAGAGACCCCATTCCAGCCTCTGTCTAGGTGCCTGGTGACGACCAGTGCCAAAGCGGGACACAGCGGCCTGCCCTGTGGCTCGGTGGCCAGCTCCGCAGCCGCCTCGTGGACCGCACTCCCCGCCAGGCAAAGTGGGGGCCTGGGCCTGCCCCCGCTCTCCTATTCCCTGGGCCCCGAGGGGCTGAGCCTGACGGGGCAGCAGTGCGCCACGTCCCTGCTCAACCTGCTGCACAGCGACCGCCCCGAGGTGGGGGCCAGCATGGGGTCGGCACCGTCCAAGCCAGAGCTCTTGTCCAGCTGGATGCCCCAGGCCAGCTTTAGGGACCCGCTAGATCCAGCTATAGGCTTTGAATCGGGTACGCTCACCTCCACACAGGCCTAGCACAGCACCCAACAGCCTTCATTCACTAAATACACTTATTTTTACCCATACAGTAATCTATTGCAGTATGATTGGCTTCACCACATTGACTGGTGCTGTTCCAAATCTTTGTTTCAGGACGGTCTTTGGACAAGAAGGACATGTACTGGTATTGAAGAGAGGCACAGGCAGGCAGAGGAGACAGATAGCATCGAAACACATCTCGCTCTTGATGTACAAGTCACATTTCTTGTTGAACAGGCTGCCAACGCACCATCCCTTCAGGCCGACAAGGAAGCGTCACCCCTTCATTGGCTGTCTCCATCTGTCTCCATTCTATGCCAGTGTGAACTCATCACGTTGACACACAGCACCTGGAAAAACCTGTTAGAGGAGGAACATATCTGACAACCCCGATGATGAACTATGCATGTCAGTTGTTCTTTACAGGAGCAATGGGACGTGTTTCTCTTGCAAAACCAGTGTTATGTCAAAGTGAAAACCTTCAGCGGCTATATGAAGATGTAGTTGTTGCTATTTAACTTTAAATAGAAACATGTTAGTGATTTCCAGGACCAGTCAGGACTAAGTTCAGGACTAAGGATGAACTCAACAACAACAACACTATACACAATATTAACTTTGTGATCTGTGAAATGGTATACACCACAATGAATGTTAACAATAGGCTACTGGTCTTATGGCCATGGCATTACATTACAACTCACCTGCTACTGTACTTTTTATGATATAAGCATCAATCATCTTGTAACTGCATATATTCATATTTATCAATTGTAACACTATTTTTTTCTTTTTGGGAGTTGCATTATGCTCTGTTAATATAATTTCTCATTTTCTCATATTTGTGTTTATTTTACAATAAATAGTAATCGATTGAGTGATGGGGTCAACAGTACTCTTCTTGTGAATGAAGCCATTAGAGATCACTTGCCAGTGACTTTTAGCACCAATTGATGTTATTCCTTTATTCCAAAGGGCTGTTGTGGAGGGCACATTCCTTGACACTGCTGCTATTCATTATTTCCCCACTTTTTCACAAACCACTGCAGATCACGCTTTAAGTAAAGAGGGTGTAAATGTGCTTAGGCTGAATGATACTGGCATAGTGAACACACACAGCAAAATCTCAAGTGTTGAAAATACGGTGTTAATGTTGAAGTGTTAGATGCAGAGTTGATTTAACACCATATTATGTTAAAGTAACACAGAGGGTGTTAGCCATCTCAGTGACGATGTTAATTCTAGGTGTTAATTATGTGTGCGAATTCTGGGTGTTAATGGTGGGTGTTAAATCTTGGTGTTAATTCTGGGTGTTAATGTAATATTGACACAGACACTAACCACACCTGCATTTTCAGCCACCTGCTCACAGGCCTGCCTCCACTTGGAAAATGCATTTTTGCCTGCATTCCCTTGGTTTACCTTTTGCTGACTGCTTGTGGGGTGCCTTTTGTTTTTGTGCATTGGCTTTTTGAAAACTTCCATCCATTGTGTTTGAAGTATGTATACACAATAGTTTTTTCTTCATGTGACAGCAGTAAAAGGAGACATATTCAGTAATTATTTAGTTGGTCTTCCAACAGATATTATTTTTTTAAACCCACCATCAACACCTTTAACCAAGCAGCTTGAGTCTGTGGTCATGTATACACAAATGTAAACTGACCATGAGATGGATCATGAATGCTGGCAGTGCAGGAGTTAACACACACAAAACTCAGTTCCCTGGTTTGTAGTCTGTATGAGTAGTTGTTGCTCATGCATAACATGAGCCGTTTTCACGAGAGCAGTTGTTTTGTGACAGTAAAATGTGTAAGAGCATTTTGTAGTTATCATTAGATACATTGTGCAAAACCAGCTGAATAGACAAAGTTATGTGGTTATCAAAGGCTCCTCCATTTCATCCTGCCTCACTAAGAAAACTACAGCCAACTGCAGCCCTGTGGCATCAAACACACACCTTCTTTTCTTCCATCCATCCATCTATCTTCTCCCGCTTATCCGGAGTCGGGTCGCGGGGGCAGCAGCTTCAGTAAGGGACCCCAAACTT
>JAODLL010005417.1:0-10558 GCA_026546735.1 Forbesichthys agassizii
TGCTCTAATACTGTCTACTTCTTTTTAAATGTAGTTTTATTTGTGTTCATTTTTCCCCATCCCAGTCCAACCCGAATTACAACCAGGACAAGATACGCTGTGAGTATCTGCACAACAAACTGGCCCACATCAAGAAGCTCATCTCTGAATACGACCGCCAGCAGCTCTGCATAGACTCCTCCTGACACAACGGAGAAACCTGCCTCCGTATTCCTCCTGTATGAACTGCCTTATACAAAGAGGGGTCACTCACACCTACTGCTGCATGAACACACATGGTTTGTGCAAACCAGCATGTTAAGAAACTGAACAGGGACATTTTTGTTGTTAATCTTCCGTTGCATTAGCTAACCAGCTATGACTGTTTCCGAGACAGGCTGACTAAAATAGCTCATTGTGGAGCCAGATGGTGCCAAAACTAGCAACTGTACTGTGCGGCGTTGCCCATGAATTCCTGCCGTGGACAATAGCCTCCGTGCCGGACGCTTTCCCGAATGTAGATCTGTTCTCTGGGTTTGTGACTCCAGCCCCTGGGGAGCGACGCCTGTTGAACTGGATCCATAAAACAATCAGTTTTGTAGTCACTTGAAAAAGCGAGACGTCAGACTGTTAGTGTTATTTAATTAATTTGTATTCAGGGAGTTTGCAGTATTATGCTCCATAACTAAGATGTTTGGATGTTTGGCACTGAATGGTTTTGGGTCTGTTACTGTTTGGGGTTTGAGAAGTATTGCATGCTGTATACATTCTGGAATGTAAAGTAATTTATAGTTAACTGGAATAAATGTATTTCTCCTTGTGTAAAATAGCTTAATGTTATTTTTCCACAGACTATCTAGTTATTCTGTAAATCTAATGGGGCTGAAAATACCAATATTTTGTATTATGTGGTGTTATACAATAATGCACACATGTGAAAGACGCAATGCATTGTCTGGTCTTCTGGAGATATTTTCTTCAGAGTTGTTGCCATTCAGTAGATGCTAACATGCAGAGTATGATTTGGACTTTAAAATGACTTATTTTCTAATAGCATTTACCTCTCACATTGATATTAATTAAAGTAGAAATGAGTAAATCAAATTAGAAATAGCTTCTCAAAACTGAACTTTAATAGCAATTAACTACATTGACATGTTTTTCTATTCATAATGCATTATGAATACATTAGATACAGGATAAATACTTTAGTTCAGAGTTGTAGAGAAAAGATTTGGTGGGGGGGCACAAATGTGAGAACCAGCCCACTCTAAAACTCAGACGTAGAAACACCCCTCTCCTAGGGAGCCTGGCAAACAGCCTGAGGACATGATTCATGATTCACGCCAGACGGAACAAAAGGTCAAAGACGTTCTCGTCTTCAATGAGCTTACACAGTGGCTGGTTCGATATCACGTCACAGAAAATATTGACAGAGGCTCTTCTGATGCCCACATCCTTGTGAAGTCTGCAAGGCGCCAAGCAAATTATACACCAGATACACAAATCTGTGTCCATAATGCTGCTGCTTCTCATTCACTGCCATTGCTGTCACTGTCTGAATATGCTCCCAAGAGGCTCAGAGAGGACCCGTTCTGTGTGCCGACAGGTTTGGCGGCAGCAGAGTCCCTGGTAACGCCTGTAGAGCAAATCAATACGCAACAGTCTGTATGCAGGGACTTCATTTGAATATGACCTTTACAAAACATTGTGGAAACGCCGTTTTAACATTTATTTAAAAAAAATAAAATGTCTGCTAAATGATATTCATTTGATAGTCATTGCAGTGCTTATATTTACACACTGTCTATTTACTGCCCCTCTGGAAAAAAATAATTCCTTCAACATGATTACTCAACTTTCACTTAATGTCCTGTTTCCACGTTGCTGTGAACAGCCAAATTAAAGAGTATTTCCTTAGCAAGCGATAGGGCTGGGCGATACGGACCAAACAGTTATTGTTTACTATAAAGTGGGCAAAATGTCAGGCGAGGTAAAAAAAAAAAGTGCAACCCTACGAAATGTGGCTTTTTTTAGCAACACATGTACATGGTTAAATCCATAGCAGAGGGATTGCATTTTGCCGCTATAATGAAAGTTAACTCAATTTAATCCACATTTGTTCTTGATTACCAGTACCTTGTAATACTAGCTGGCTACCTGTATGTGTTTGTCAGAAATGGAAATTGAGCATGTGACTCAGCATCTGCTCTCATTGGCTACTATGAAAAAAGATGCGCTTCAAATGCTCACTCCATGTCAACTTGTGTGAATGGAGTTAGTAGGCCTTTAGTAGGTGTCTCCGCCCCTTTGACACTCTGAATGTACTAAATCACTCGCTCCTGACTCCACTCCTCAGGCCAAGTGCAGGCATTGGAGGGAGAGACGAACAAATCTAAACCGCTATGAATAAACGCATAATATATCGATATAAACGATAGTCACATTTTATATCTCTTGAAAATATACAGATATAAATAAAATATATCACCCTGCCCTAGCAAGTGGACTACACATTTTTTTGCAATATACAATTCAAATTCACCAAATATCAAGCAAGTGTTCGAGAATGACTGAACCCGCCTTTAAGTGGAATTAACCATCGGGGGAATGAGGATGTGTGCGTGTGCCGGGACCTGCTTCCATGGCTCACCTGTTTGGGAGCTGGAGCCTGCAGGGGGCGCCCTGGGGCCGGCCTGAGCAGGGGAGGCTGCAGCTGCGTGTTTCCTCCGCACCACCAGTGACCCGAGGGCCCCGCCACCTCCCAGCGTGCCCACGCTTCTCTCCCAGCTCTCCATCTTGAGCCGCTTTACGGCCGCTCCGCCCGAGGGACCCTGTGGACACAAGCACACGTCACAACTAGGGGTGTGTGCGGTTAGGAGACTAGTTAAACACTGCTACGTCACACCTGCAAGCCAACTAGGGGTGTGTGCGATTAGGAGACTAGTTAAACGCTGCTACGTCACACCTGCAAGCCAACTAGGGGTGTGTGCGGTTAGGAGACTAGTTAAACGCTGCTACGTCACACCTGCAAGCCAACTAGGGGTGTGTGCGATTAGGAGACTAGTTAAACACTGCTACGTCACACATGCAAGCCAACTAGGGGTGTGTGGGATTAGGAGACTAGTTAAACGCTGCTACGTCACACATGCAAGCCAACTAGGGGTGTGTGCGGTTAGGAGACTAGTTAAACACTGCTACGTCACACCTGCAAGCCAACTAGGGGTGTGTGCGATTAGGAGACTAGTTAAACGCTGCTACGTCACACCTGCAAGCCAACTAGGGGTGTGTGCGGTTAGGAGACTAGTTAAACGCTGCTACGTCACACCTGCAAGCCAACTAGGGGTGTGTGCGATTAGGAGACTAGTTAAACACTGCTACGTCACACATGCAAGCCAACTAGGGGTGTGTGGGATTAGGAGACTAGTTAAACGCTGCTACGTCACACATGCAAGCCAACTAGGGGTGTGTGCGGTTAGGAGACTAGTTAAACACTGCTACGTCACACCTGCAAGCCAACTAGGGGTGTGTGGGATTAGGAGACTAGTTAAACACTGCTACGTCACACCTGCACCCAAATAGGGATGTGTGGGATTAGGAGACTAGTTAAACGCTGCTATGTCACACATGCAAGCCAACTAGGGGTGTGTGCGGTTAGGAGACTAGTTAAACACTGCTACGTCACACCTGCAAGACAACTAGGGGTGTGTGGGATTAGGAGACTAGTTAAACGCTGCTATGTCACACATGCACCAAACTAGGGGTGTGTGGGATTAGGAGACTAGTTAAACGCTGCTACGTCACACATGCAAGCCAACTAGCGATGTGTGCATTTCACTAGCTCACCTTTCTGTGCGTGTTGAAACTAAATCTAACTTCTACACAGCCCTGCACCAGAAATAGGAACATAAACAAAGTGGCGAACACCGCTCACATCAACAAAGCCACAGCACTACACTTGGCTTCACAATGTGTTTCAATACGTGCAATGGCGCCGCGTAGGGCTGTGGATGCACAAAGGGATTGTTAGCAAGCGTTGTTGAAAATGACTAACCCTGTCTTTAAACGCTGCTACATTCGCTAGTCGACACCAGAAATACTAGTCGACTGCCCTCGCATGTCTGCACTGGAACTAGTACTCTTTTCCAGATTTAAAGAACTTTGAATACTACATTTACACTTTTTTATAATTCTCATTGTCCTATAAAATACTAAAGTACATCGTTAGTCATATTCTTCGATAATCAATAACCAGATCATGTTCTGAATGCCTCTGGTGCAAAGCGACATATGTCCACTGCATTCACATTTTACAGAGGTTGTTTCATTAATCTATTGTTTTGTTATTTTCCGTCTTTTGTGCAACAACGGGGGTCTACCTGTGCAGGTCTGTCCGTGGTGAGGATGTCCGTTGGTCTGTCTGCGCTGGTCTTCTCCAGCGGTGCGCTGGCATCACCCTTCTCCTCTTGCTCCTTCTCCTCTTCCTCCTCCTCCTCAGAGGAGGAGTCACGGAGCCTCTTAACCAGAACGCGCTCCAGCATCTCTCTGTGCACACGTCAAGACCACAGAGCGGGTAAATCAAAACGGACAAACCCTGCGTGGCTCAGGTACTCTTCATCAGCGGAGGTTCCTCCTTGCTAAAGACCAGGGGATCTGTACAGGAAAGGCGCTTCAGCGTACGGCTGTCGCGATAACCGCAATATTGCAATACCACGGTGTTGCTAACCCAACCGCAGGCCATGGCAAGCAACCGCCGTTGCCGCAATGTTTACATTAAATTTGTTTCATGAGTCTAGCCCATCGAATATGACGTCTGATCTAGGGCGTCTGCGCCATCGAAGCACCAATCCGGTTGGCTCCGGTTGTAGCCTTTGGGAGTGTATGTATTTACCGACGTTTCGCTTTACAGCACTTTACTACAGTGTAGTAAAGTGCTGTACTTAATCTGGGAAGTGCAGCGCACACACACTCAAGTGATTCTTTTGGTACATGTCTGCATTTATAATGGAAATAAAATAAAATGGAAAATGTTGTCCAATAACCTTTCGGGTTGGTAAACTGAAAACAGCCTACTGTGCCATCACTTCTTTCTGTCTACATGCTACCTAAATCAAGACGGTGTACCGTAGGCTACGCTTGGCGCGCCATAGGCTTTTGATCTAGTACTAGTAATTAATTAGTCATATTTTCCGTCTGATATTCTGTTCAAACATCTGCCGGACAAAGTTCAACGTGATCGCCTATGTACAGTCAGAACACCAGTACTAAACAGGTAGAGAGTCTATGCAGTTGCACAATTGTCTCACCACGGACTGAGATCACGTTGCCCAGAATGACACTATTTCGGAAGCTCTGCGCCACGAACTTGACCATTCAAAACATGGCGATAATACGGCTGTATTCGGCCAACCGACATCTCCACAAGAACATCTTCATGGTGACAGCCCTACTTCAGCGGCCATGAAGCAGGCTCACGCCCTGATCTGTGCGTGAGCATCACCTTGTGGGTGGAAGCCTGCCGTTACAAAAAGCTCCACTGTTTTGGTTTGAAACTCCAGCGCATGCCCCTCCCCACAGATGCATGTGAAATGACGTTCTCACTTAGTCTCCCTCTCGTCCTCCTCCTGCTCCCGCTCCTTTTGCCGCTCCCGCTCCCTCTCCTCCAGCTCCCGGTACTGGCCGATCATGCCCTCGAAGTCCACCCGCGCCTGCCGCTGGTTCAGCTCCTTCAGCTCCTGCAGATTCTCCAGCACCTCCATCTCCATCTTGGAGTCTCGCGTGCGATTCTCCAGAACCTGCGGGAGGATTCACACAAGGAGAAAGTGTGTGGGTATTCTAAATATTTAGAAATTAATCCCAGCGCCCCTAGATTAATCTTTGCAACCCAGACCAGTTTGGGAACTACAAGTACCGTACTGTGTAACAGAAGGACCCCCTGCTGACATTAAGGTGACAAAGCAACACATGGATATCCTGAATACGGACCTTCATAGGATTGTTGAGTTCTTCCTCTTCTCGGTCCTTCTGGATCTTCTGCGCCTCTTCCTCGATTAGTTTCTCCGCCTGGAAGTTCCTTGTGGCACCGTGTTCCATTGCGTAATCTGTGTTCTCTGGATCAGTCTAACAGCAGACGAAAAGATAAGTAAGTCACAAGTGTATGACTTCTGTATGCATTTCAATACATTTTTGGACGGAACACTATTGAAGAAACACCACCTGACCTTGAACGTGATCTCGGCAAGACAGCGAGTGCACTTGATGTAGAAGCGGAATATCGGCAGGCCCATGTACAGCTCATTCATAACAGTCTCTTTGCGGGCGTTGAACTTCTTCCCTTTGTAAATGTACTCACCACATGTCTTGCACCTGGACACATTCAGTTATTAAGATGCATATAATGCACCTGGACACATTCAGTTATTAAGCCGCATATAATGCACCTGGACACATTCAGTTATTAAGATGCATATAATGCACCTGGACACATTCAGTTATTAAGATGCATATAATGCACCTGGACACATTCAGTTATTAAGATGCATATAATGCACCTGGACACATTCAGTTATTAAGCCGCATATAAGTTATTAGGATGCACATAAGGCACCTGAATACGTGTTCAATGATTTACTTAACCCAGATATGTATATTAATTATGCACAATGCTGTAAACATGCATGTCATTATTTATACATTTCATAGCATTTAATATTGCACACCAATATGTGTCGTGTAGAGACATTTTTTATTTAAAATGTTTATATATTTGATTTAAAGTTAGATTTCTGTTATTGTACATGTCTCTTTGTAAAGTCCCTGGCTTGCATACATTTTATACTTGTCCATTTATGGCAGATTTGCAATTCACTGGGACAGACTTCCTTTTAATGTGATGTGCAAATGGTACTTTTCAAATAAAAATGATTGATATTCTAGAAAAAATCAATAGGCATAATAATGATAAATACATTTACTACATAGGCTGGGGTACCTCATATTAAATGGAGCCATCAATCTCACAACATATTGTCGATCTTTGGGGAGTTTCAATTTTGGGATTTTAGATGGGTCAAAATCTGGAGGATAGTATTTCTGTATAAAGAAAATCAGATGTTAATTACAGTAAAGAAAATAGCAATAATACTTGACCAAGTGCGTTGCAGCGTAGCTATGATCTTTTATACAAATAAGCATAAAATACAAATTCACTAGGACAATCTATAAAATAATTGTATAGTAATACTTGTGCAAGGTCAGAACGCTGCTTGTTGAGCAATCTGAAATGCCAAATGTTGAATGGAAGAAATGCTTTTTGAAGTGACTTGCTCCATACTGCTAGCAAGTGTGTGGGAAAACAACCAAGAGCCAAACCGGTTTTGGATCAATAATTCATGTATAGTTCAAACTAATTGACAAGAAAGTCAAGCTAGCAAAGTTAAAATAACAAACGTTAAGTAGCTACAGGCATGTACGGTACCGTAGCGTTAGCTGTAGATGTTACAATCATGTACAAACTAGGTCTATTTTTATTAACTAACCCAGCAACTAAACCTTGTTATAATTACCTATGCTCATTTCTCATACTTACATTCAAGACCTTTCTTTCAGACATGGTTTAATTGAAAGAACAACGCCGAAGCACTGTATTAAAAATGTGCAGAGCTAAAGTTGTAACTTCAGATGCTCCCTGTAAAGACTTCTTCTATTACTTCCGTAGATGTACAGGCTACATAAAGGATAGGCTGCCACCTATAGGAGAGAACAAAGAATTGCTGTTTAATAAGTTAATTCTGTATACTAATACACCTATACCCGAATTAACTTCTTAAACAGCAATTATAATTCTGTATACTATACTATAGATATTATAGTATACGTAATTAATTTCTACACTATACATTGTATTGTGACTATACCGTGTATAGTGTAGACTCTAAGTAGGACATGTAAACATTAATAAGACTAGGCATAATTTATTATGTACAGTTAAAGAAGCTATACGTTTATAAAATTACAGCATTTTATAGACAGTTGACCTCGAAGGGATGTTTTAGGACGTTCATTGTTATTGCCGGTACTGGATTTAACTGGCTCAGTCACGGATAGCGTAGGGTGTCGCTCCCCCTTGATAATAAAATAATTTCTGCCCGAATTCATCCATCCGTTTAATCCGGTAGAATGTTTTAGAATGATTTGTTGTTCATATAAAGTAACGGTATATGTGCGTTTATTGTCACATACACATTGTGAAATTCATCCTCTGCATAAACCCATCCCTCAAGCAGTGGAGGGCCGCTGTGCAGCGCCCGGGGACCAACTCCAGATTGGAGCCAGTGTCACTGGTCACATGGCGCTGACTGGAGGTGAATCTAACATGTGTCATGCCCTCCTCCGCAAGACATGTGTTATTGAGGGTAAATTAATCAAAATGCAGCCCCTCGCCGCTTATTCTATTTTGCAGTAGTTATATATTTTGTTAAATTAATATGTTGTAGGCAATAAAATACAAATCACAATAATTAGCCACATTTTTTGTTTGGTCTATTTGATTAATATTTCATTTTTTAATGAATGTGATCGTTAACTAGTTTTTTATTAGGCCTATTATTATTATTATTATTATTATTATTATTATTATTATTATTATTTTGTAGTAATAGTATTATTATAACATGATATGAGATTATGACGTCAAGTTCTGTAGCCTACTGGTCAATCAATCTTCAACCACATTTGGACATAAGCGGGCGCGCCCACTTTATGTCTATATTGCATTCTGGGGCATCAGAGGTTGTTCACACAAGGAAATGGAATGGTGCGTAGAGTTTAGTGTCCACGTGGGTTAATTAGAGGTGAGATGTGTGGACAAGCAATGCCCCCTGGAAGGACTTTGAATAATTACTCCGTATCTCTAACATTAGAGGTATTTGGCTATGTCATTGCCAAGATCGGTGCGTATGTTTAATGCTTTGAGCGGGATGTCTCTTTTTATTTTAATAATTACAATTAGCGTGCAACTTGAACTGTAACATATGCACCTGTGCTCCAGGAAAGAATCATGATGTGTGTAAATTACACTAAAACAGTTGGATGTTGTTGACCTGATTTTTTCAGGGTTCAAGGTTCAGGTTCCAAGATCCTGAACTCATCATCAATAATTTTACGCACACAACGTTTCCATCAATATAACGTCATTCCTGTTTCATCAAGTGAGGTCAACACCTTCCATTAAAGGCCTACATCCTGTGTCAGGTCAAACCGTCCATTATTAATATTTCAGAGCCAAGCTGATGTCAACCGCAGCCGCTATAAAGACACGGGGGCATGCCAGAATGGAAATATATCTCTTGGACCACCTGTCTGCGTTCAAGAACCATGGCCAGCGCACGCACATTGCTCCTAGCAGCCGCTTGCTGCGCGTACTTGTGGCTCGTCAGCGGAGACGAGACGCCATTCGAGACGCGCTCTTTGGATTTCCCAACTAAATCTGAGGAGGAGAAAGATCTGGTGTGGTCGTATTCTATATTGTCTTGTTTCAAATAAGAATATTAGAGATTGATTACGTGAGGCAAAAGATACATCGCTAATACAATGTGGTGGTGTCATAACAGCATCTTACTGCACATATGGGGACTTTAGGTGTATGGATACAAAGTGCTATACAAATAAAGTGTATTATTAAATAATAAAAGTTTGCCTTTATCATTTTCTTATAGGACTTCTGTAAAATACTACAGGACTAGCACTGTGCAACTAATGTTTTTTACGTTTCTCTCCACTTAAGATTGATGCTTTACAAGAGGTTCTGGTGAAGCTGAGAAGCAAAGAGACTCCCTCAGAGAAAAAGCTCGGCTGGCTTCCTTCGGTGAGCGCTATGACAAATGAAATACTAACACATTTTATTATTTTAGGAACCCTGGGGAAATTATTTATCGAAATGTTATTACTTTTTATCATATGAAAAGGCCGTTAAGCAAAATAAGCATGGTGGTGGTAATATCTCATAGTAGGCTGTATTATAGCCTATTGTAAACATTCTCAGGCTTATACTGTCCTTTTGACATATAATACACTCGTGGGAATTCGTGTGTTCAACACATAGAACTATATAACACAACACGTCTCTATAAGGATACGGGTTTATTAACGTACACAGCATGTAACAAATTGTATATGTCGTTTATCTTTTCAGTGCGACGCAGGGGAGCCGTGCGCGGTGCGCAAAGGTGCACGGATCGGCACACTGTGTGGCTGTCCGCGCGGGACGTCCTGCAACTTCTACGTTCTAAAATGTTTGTGAATGGGTAAAATAACTAGAGGATTACACCTGCAATTTGATCTGCAATGTGAAAAGTGTTTAAGAAATAACGTGATGGTGTTTAATAAATAACATGTTTCTTTATGTGGTGAAATGTTAAATGGTTTGTGGATTGTGCGTGCGTGTGTGTGTGTTCAGGTGTTGGCTATAAGTTAAACATATAGATGTAATATAAGATAAGGTATATTGCCGAATACATTGTTTGATTTATCAATAAGCCATATAATACCGAATATGTATAGAATTTTATATATATATATA
>JAODLL010005418.1:0-10558 GCA_026546735.1 Forbesichthys agassizii
ATTATATCTCCACACTGGCCTGGGAACGCCTCGGGATCCCCCAGTCAGAGTTTTCCAATGTGGCTCGGGAAAGGGAGTTTTGGGGTCCCCTGCTGGAGCTGCTGCCCCCGCGACCCGACTCTGGATAAGCGGATGACGATGGATGGATGGATGGTAAAAAAGGGCTCATGTACAAAATACATTGACCTCAAAAGAGAGGCAAGATGCTTGTTACCAGATTTACCTTGAAGCTCATTTCCATCTGCAGTCCATGAGCAAGTTTACATAATTGTTTGTTATTTTCTACAGCGGTGCCACAGATTAGCATTTCTCCACAAGTTGGAAATCTCAATATGTCGCCTTGCTTACAATATATAGAATTGTGGCCCCTGTATTGTGATATCGTATCTCCAGATTCTTGCCAACACACAGCCCTAGTAACCAACTACTAGCCTATACAATGAGACAAAGACACGTTTTCCTCCTCAGCCCTAAGACATAGCCAAATGTAAGCACAGTTATGAGATCAGGCAGAGGGGTGAAGTATCGTGACACACAGACATGTTTGCGTGCCAGAGCACGTATGTGTATTCATTTGCAAAAAAGTCTTACACCCGGAGCGTTACAGAACACAAACAACACAGTCGGAGTGGCTGTGGCTCAGCGCGAGATCGCATAAAGCCAAACCCGTCCTCGAAAGACGCCTACAGAGAGGAGCTAGCAACAGCGATGCCAGACCTTAGTGTTTAATCCTTGCAACCTGGCGTGGCACAGTACTAAAACTATGGGAAAAATATCCCACATGGAGGTATGCAGTCTGTCTTTTGACAGTGTGTGTGTGCGCATAAGAGCTCTCCGCTCTAGACAGGAAAACAGCTATACAGTGACTCAAGACCTTGAAGTGGTTTTGTAGACAGCGGACGGGGCAGAGGACAACTCCGGTTCAAACACCAGCTGTGTTTAAATTAAGCCGGCTAAATCTGCAGTCTAAAACATACACATCCCACTAGTGGAAGGTTATTTATCTGCACCCCGAAATAAAACGGCAGCGCTCGCTATAATAATACAGAGAGTGGAGGCATTAAACCACTTAAACTTAAGCCTGTCTGGTTTACTTAAGGAGAATTACAATGGTGTGCTATTAAAAGTAGAGTGAGACATCCTCCCTGACTGGCTCTGTTGTGCATGGAATGGTTCGTTAGCACTTTAATACCCCTTTTCTATTTATTATCCGCATTTTATGAAAAGAGATGTTTTATTGACTATAGCCAAGCTAGAAATGGCTTAATACAAAAAACTGCAGAGAATAGTTGGGATTAGTGTGATTCAATACACAGGAATTATACGATTACTGTAAATAAACCAGCACACACAGGTGAATAAATGACATGGATAAGGAGTTACTGCTTTGGGCTGGAGCATTTTAGCTCCTGCTCTCTGGATGCCTGTCCCGAGACTTCAATGGAAGCGTGTTTAGCGTGGCATAAATGCAGGGGAATGAAGGTTTGTTTTGGAAAAGCAAACAAACAGAGGTCAGACTACCGTGACTAGATAAGTGCCCGCAGCTCTCAGACATTTGTAGGCAGAACACGCCGATCCTCTGTGCCAATTCTCTACCTCTCCTACAACAGTAGGTGCAACAGGTTCACGTTCAGCAAACGTTTTCACGCGTTTGTTTTTAACGTTTTGTGTAAACATTTTAAATTGCTGGGTGTAAAGCCCAACGCACACCGGCGGCGCGGCGCGTCGCATGACGTTAAGTGACGCCCCTAGCACCAATAGGAAGCCCGGTCACGTCGAGGTGCACCAACAGTGCAGTGCGGGTCACCAGATCAAATGCCGGTGGACAGCCCAGGTGGAAGCTAAGCTACCATAAGCATTTGTTGCTAGCGTATAGCATAACAAGAAGAACGGAGCAGTCGCGCTACAGCAGAAGCAGAGAAAAGAGCTGCTGCGGGAGCCGGGACATACCAAACTGCATATTCTCTCACGTTAGCGTTGAAGCGCGTCTAGCCGGCAAAAAGATTAGGGGCGTCTGTCTTGACGCACGTCGGACGCCGCCGGTGTGGTTCACCGAGAACTACATCCGCAGACCATTTTAAATACATTCACAAACGCCCCCCCACTGTTTGCAAATTTGAACGCACCTCGGATACATCTACATTTCAACACTCATCATCACACCTCCTCTTCCATCCAATCAAAGCTCAGGGCGCCAGCCAGTCAGGGCTCACCTTGCAGAGGGAGGCGAGGTCGCGGTGCTTGCTCTTCACCAGGAACTCAGCGGTGATGTCCCGGGGAGGCTTGACCTCGCTGGCCTCCTTGTACTGCTGATGGAGTTCCTTCACGCGCTCCTTGGTGCTCACCATCTGACGGGGAGGAGGTGCAGAGAGACAGTGGGCAGGTGAGGCACAGCAGCGACGACGGTGGTCGACGGACCGTTAGGTAACTGGCGATCACCTTGTTGAGAAGCTCCTTGAGGTCCTCCTGGGTCTTGACTATCTTCTTCCAGTGTTCGATCTGCTCGTCCTTCACATGTTTCTCCTGCAGTCTACACACACACACACACACTGATTTATTCTGCCTGTGCTTTACTTTATGTCTTGCATGGGATATGACAAATAACAGATTAATGGTCACATTATTTATTTTAATAATAATGTAATAATCTTAATGTGTTCAAGGTCTATTGTGCTAGTGCTCGTTATGTTGACATAACGAGCACTTGGCATTTGTTGGCACAAATGTCAAGTTTAGTCTTCTGAATGCATTTTGTTTTGAAATAATGCACAATAATGTAACGTCTTATTTGATTATTATGTTCAAATGTTTTGGTTGTAATTCTATTAATCAAAGTTATGAATCGCAATCTTAATACCAAGGACTATGCATATCAATTATACATTATTGTGATCATACTCTAAGAAACAGGCTTGTTGTGTGCCTTGTATGCACGATGTACTCACTGGATGACCACCTCCAGGGCCTGGCCCAGAGAAACAGGCTTGTTGTTGAGGAAGTTGAAGTCCAGTTGGTGGCTGAGATAGGAGGTGGCTTCCAGGAGCCGGTTGAACTCCTGCTCTACCATCTCATCTTTCTCCTTGGGCACCTGGAGGGGGAGGGGGAGGGGGAGGGGGAGGGAGAGAGAGAGAGAGAGAGAGCAAGAGAGGACGAGAGAGAGAATCAGTAACATATGGGAAGGCATGCATTAAAGATGGCAATACAATGAACAGAAAACACCAACTACAACATTATTTATGAATAGGAACAGTGGAACAACATTGGGAAGGCTGTAACCACTTGTCTCCCTTCCAGAATCACCATGTGGTTCTTAACAAAGTGATGTGTTACGGCAATTGTAAATAATGTAGAAAGAGTCTCAAAAGAGAGACTTTTTGGTGGAATGCAGACAATTAATACACCATTCATCTTGTACCCTTCAAAACGGATTGTAATTTGTATCTCGACGGGTAATGGTGTTGAGGCAGTAACTTAATATATGTAGAACAATGTATTTTATGGCATGCTGAGGTAAATGATTACCCTGCATTATGAAACTGGCTAAACAGAGTTAATCCATTCTGCTACCTTCCTTATAGACAAAGCAGCAAACCAATTAGTCTATTTAATTGTGGATTAATTTGATTTCTTATTAATACAATTAATCTACACTACAATTAAGACAAAGTCTCCCTTTTTTGTTTTTCCAACTTATTTAAAATAATACTTTCTGCATCATATCTAGGACTATTCAGGATTCTGGATATGGAATGTTTTCAAGCAGCGGATGTTCCCTTTGGTGGAGCGGTCATAAAGAACTTATTTGGCAATCACTATGAAATAAGCGATGTAAGCTAGCAGGGCCACAACTGGAATCTCTCTTATTCCCTTAGAAAAATAAATAAAGATGAGTTATGCCAAGAGAGGGGGGGGGGGGGGGGGGGGGGGGATAGATTTTAAATGAGCTTTTGAAGTGATTCAGTGTTAGGCGAGGAGTATATGATGTAAATAAACCAATACATACACTTGTGCATCGTTCTCCCTTAAGTAGTTCACCAAGAGATGAACACAGGAGAGGGTGGGGAGGGAGAGAGAGAGAGAGAGAGAGCACATTAAATACATACAGGCTTCACCTCAAACAGGATTATACAAAGTAAAACGTATACAATCATTTGACTTTTCCTGTGGAGGAGGGAAAACACATTGCACATAACATGTACACCAAAACAATCCACAGGGGCCAACCTAAAGTGTCCTACCACTGCTGTATCAAAGATAGCCCACTAAACAACGTTGAAACACTGTTTGCGTCCAATGTAATGACATTAGCGCTCTGCTCTTGAGAGGGGCTGGAGCTGTTGCTGATGACACGCTAGGCTAAGCAGTAACTAAAGCCAGCTTTTTCAGGGTTTTTATTGCTAGTGGAACAACTGGACCAGGAAGAGAGCTGCAGAGCAGTGCTCAGAGAACCTTTTACATATAAACAACTTTTGTTCAAAAACACAAAAACACATGGTTGTGTTATAAGAATGGGGTTTGTAACTACGCTAGTTGCATGAGGGGTTCTTTTTGGTTAATTACAGACAATGCAGTATTTATATGGCTATTGTAACAAATGCAGTTAAGTATTTTACATTCGCACAAAGTAGTAAAGATGGCTTCATTGTCATATCCGCTTGCCATTTTAATAAGAAAAATACATTATCACTTAGAAAAAAAACAATAATAATCTTGTAAAATTTGAATAATTTGTCTTAGCACTAGCAGGCACTAAAGAGTAAAAATGCCACATTATGAAGAACAAATATAATCGTGTAATGGTAGTTTAATTAAAACATAGGACTTTGAAAATGTTGTCTTAGCACTAGCAGGCATTAAAGAGTCAAAACGCCACATTATGAAGAACAAATATAATCTTGTAATGATAGATTAAAACATATGACTGAAGATGTTGTCTTAGCACTAGAGGGCACCAACGAGTCAAAACGCCACATTGTGGACCGCGATGTCAGGTTTTACTCACAGCCTGGCCATTTGCTTCATACAAAGGGCACTTCTGTTTAATCTTGGCCAGTTCCATGTTCACCTGCTTACTGATCACTGCCATGGGGTTACCACCTAGACACACACACACTTAATTCAGCAATGCAACATTCAGAAGAAGCATACTTTATTAGGGATGCTGCTATCCACTGGGCCACCATGTTGTTCACATGGCCAACACCACCCTCTATAGGTGGATGTGAATAACTGCAATACATCAGATGCATGTTATGTTGTGTCCGACATAACAGCGATCTTACCGAGCCCCGTTACCACCATGGCCCCCAGATCAGCCACATAGTTGCCCTTCCTAAACGTGGCCACTCTACCTCCAACACGGTCCTGCAGAGACAAAACACGAAGGTCACGCGCTGCCCTGGCCTTTTGTCCCCACCGAAAAAGGAGCTGTGGCACTACGGTCCTACCCTGGACTCAAGAACCGTCACGTCCATCCCAAAGCTCTGCAGCTGCCTCGCTGCAGCCAGACCAGAAACCCCTCCTCCAATGATGATCACCTTCCCAGTCTTCTTTGCTGGAGAAACAGCAATGAATGCACTGCATCTACAAAGTACGGTGGACTAGTGACGCAACAATCTTGGTTTTGTTTTTGGGCAGTACCGAATGCCAATGCTCAGTCCGCAAAAATTGACCAATAAAGATGTAATACTTTTTATATACAGTATATTATCCATTCTTTTAAAGATCAATTTGTAAGACAGTTAAACGCATGAAATAAAAAAAAGGCCAAATGAATGGTGAATTGACCACAAAGATTGGTTTTCCATATCGGCCATTAGAGAGAGAAAAAATCAAACTTCTACAGATCTCGTATTTTGTGTGTAAATCGTCTGATTCCGATCTGCTGTTCGATTGTTGCATCCCTAACGATGACTCAATTTCAGTTAAGCAGACGCTGACTACTTGTCAATTAGACTGTTGGTGTGCAAGTGAAAAGGCTTATGGAGAAAACAAAACAAACATGATTTTATATGCAATACTGTGTTTAAGTGAACTTACTAGGTAAAGGCTTGACCCGCTTGTAAATACCAAAGTTGATGAGGCCGTGTCTTTCTAGATAGCTATGTATCCTGTGAACCAGCACTGTATCACCTAATGAGAGAACATGAATATTAGGTGAGGAGTTAGTTCAGACAGTATCACACTGCAAACTCATTTCAGGGAGACGGCAGGAAAAGGAAGTTGCCACAAACTCACTGTTGTAGGGAGCTTCGAGTTGCTGTGCTGTGGTCTCAAAGGTCAGCTGGATCTTAGGGTTGTCCAGCCACAGTTGGAGCTACAGCATAAAACCATGAGTGAATATTCTAGCAAACCTATTATTTATTGAATTACTGAAATGTTCAGTAGATGTTTTCACACAATTCCTTCGTAAAAATGAACAGGAGCCAATAAAGCAATTCCAGCGAATTAAAAACATAAATATTTAATCATTCAGATGTACGGTCAAAATGTTTACAAAAGTTTAATATTACTGTGTGCAAGGACTTGTGAAAAACAAGTGTGTGCGTGCGTGCACATACCGTGCGGTTGCGGATGTATAGGAAGACTTTCTGCGTCTGCTGGGGCCCGCTGATGATGTCGGGGAAGCAGGCGGCCTCCTGGGACGTCATGCGGTCATGGGGCAGTCGGCTCTGGAATGCGGCGCCCTCTACACCTGAAGGTACACACACTC
The DNA here is from genome assembly GCA_026546735.1 of Forbesichthys agassizii. Classification (NCBI taxonomy): domain Eukaryota; kingdom Metazoa; phylum Chordata; class Actinopteri; order Percopsiformes; family Amblyopsidae; genus Forbesichthys; species Forbesichthys agassizii. The sequence goes on from JAODLL010005418.1 coordinate 6,713, forward strand.
TCACACCTGCTCTACGTTTACCCCGACACGCAGACACGTCCTGGGCACAGTGCTGCACGGGGTGGCGGCGGAGAAACGATCGCACTCACCAGACGGCTCCTCCGGCTCGCTGTCGTTCTCCTCCTCCGGCGGAGGGGCAGGCGGAGGGACCACCTGCTTGCGCTCCTTCTCGGCCTTGGCGTTGCGCTCCTCCTCGGAGTAATATTCGTCCTCAGACAGATTGGCCAGGCTTTCGTCCATCTCGCGGTACTCCACCTGCAACAAGGGGGCACAATAAAGGCGCCATTAAAACCTGGTTCTGGGGTCCGGCGGGGAAACCGCCACAGCGGAGCAGGATATCTAGGAGCCATTTACAGAAGGAAGGCAAGTTATAGTGTTGGCGGTATGGCATTCAAATGACAGCACAGAATTTCAAGCTCATTCGACAGCAATGAAAATAACACAAATAAGAAAAGGTACAACATATCATTGTCAGACGGCACGAGACTAGTATATGCAAACGATACGGCAGCATGTGTAATAATCAGTTATACGGTGCATTATATCACCTACCTAGTAACTCATCGCCCAGTGTTTCCCCTAGAGTTTTGTGAAAGTTGGTTGGTATGCCCTGGAAATCTACTGCTGCCATCTTAAAGCAACGTATCACAGACTATTGCTGTGTACACTGTCTACATACCAACATGGAGGGATGTAGGCTGGCGTGGAGGCATCATGTTGTTAATTTAGATGAAATACAATTGCCTGACAAATCTAAATCTGAGAAATTATTACATTTATATTATTAATGACTTACATATATTTATATTTAACATATAGCATCTGTGTTTCATGCAAATATACACAAGTATTCATGTTTCAACACATCCACTCTCTTCGCCATTGTACTTTGCTTATGGCCCCTAAATGTGCGTCAATCGTCACGAAAGCCATACAGATCAGTGTAACTTTAAAACTGAATTCAAAGAAATCAGGTTCTACGTAGCCGTTTCATCAGTTAGGAATCCATTGCCAGTCTTTTTCTTCACGTTTTGACTGTGAGTTATTGAAGCCGGAATGTCCGAATGTGAGAATATCAAACCAATTTTACCTATGTTCGGTGCTCCCAGTTAAAAGTTGTCCCTGTGCTTTCAGACGAGCTGGCAGCCTCCATCGTTTCTCCAGTAGCTGCTTTTAGTACGGTGTGCGTGTGTAAACACACAACTAATTTTGATTGTTTCATGACGCTTCAGGCACCCTTCTTTGACATGTTGCATAGTGCGTTAACATTTTAACAATTAAAGGAACACTTACAAAAACAACACACTAGTGAATTATTACTAGATAGATAAGTTTAACTATGATAGCAAATGATTCGTTTTCTATTAATTTATTTATATAGGTCTAAAATTTAAATATAGTCTATTATTTTCTTCATAATTATTAAATGTTTTCATTTTTCTTGGAGTAGTGGTAGGTTACCTTGGCAATGGTGGGAGAATCACTGATTGCCTGTAAATATAGTAATATTGGAGCAATTATAGCCTAAATATTTGTAACCCTTCACACAAAACCTGTGATGTTGGCACCCCATACTATTAGTATCTTAATACAATGAATTTGATGAATTTATTTTTTACAATGACGTTAAAACATCAACACCACATCAACGTCCATATCACTTAACTGGCTCATCTGATTTGCTGATAGGCTTAACGTGTAACTTTAGCACACGTTTATTTTATGTGCATGAACGATGCACAAATAAAAACACTTCAATTCACATTCTCATAACATGGAGTGCCGTCATGGAGGTTAATATACATATCAAATATCTCCTAACTGTATTATTTGTAATTACGTTCCTAAGATACCAATACAAATGATTCACTCCTAGCATAGCATTTTAGTTCATAGCCCTATTGGCAAAGGCTACATTAGGTGTTTACTTTCGCTCGCTTCCGCCGGCTTGTCCTGCGGACTTCGGCCGAGTCCTGATCCATCGGCCCAGAGCCTGCTTGGTGGGGAAGAGGGGGCCCCCCTTGCTCACCACTTGGGGAAGCCCTCTCTTTCTTCTTCACATCCCCGGGGCCAGGGGTAGAGGCTGAAGGCCCACACTGGGCATCAGCCACAGGGGCTCGTTCGCCTCCAGCTGCCCCTGTAGAGGAGGAGGTGGAGGAGGAGGAGCCAGCATCTGACTTCTTATTGGACAACATCAAGGAGGATGTTGGAGGCCTCTCCTGTGGTTTAGGGGGTAAATACCAATAAAATGTCTATGTGCATGCATGTTAAATGGCTTCAACTTGTCTAAATTGGCCAGCACAATACAATAAATGATCTGAAAATAATCAGAAAAGGTGAAACATTACTTTATTTAAAAGAAATATAATAATAAAAAAGTGTTATATATATATATATATATATATATATATATTAAAAAAAATATGAATATCAAGCTATGATCCAGAAACAATTTCAAGATGTTTTTAACAGAAATTTGCCCACATGTTAAATTTGTATTTTATGTAATAAACTTGTAGACCAGACCAATGTAACAGGGATTTATTGTGAAACTACATATTATTGTTAAAAGATGAGTTATGAAATTATTAGATTTGTATTATTTGGTTTTAAATTGTATTCGACCTATGACTATGGCTCTATTGTTCTAAATAGAAAAGTATATTCCCAGACAAATACATAAGCTGCAATGGATTTAAATTAAATAACTTAAATAAATAAATAAATAAATAAATGGATGGATTAGTGTCAAATACATTGTATTATGTTATTTTTAACCCACCCACCAGCACCAATACCGGAATGTAAACTAATCACATTATCACGAGTCAGTGAATAGTATGGTTTAAACGAACTGCTGTCGAGGTTGAACTGCAGGAGAGTGGATGCATAACCCAAACAATAGAACGGCTGCAGCACAGGTTATAGTACGAAACTGCGCATGAATGTCATGGTTTTATGAAATGAAGGCTCCATGGTACAATAACCTTGCCATGTTTTACCCATTTCTCCGTGCACCTCGTTATATCCATTCAAACACTAAGAAATGGAGAAAGAACCAGACATACAGTTATGCAAAGCCTACCAGACAAAAAGGAGTGTGCCTTTCATATTAACAACACACGGTACTACTAAAAGCCATAGCACAACTAGTTCAATGTTATTCACTTGAATTTGACATCATATGCCGTTTTATTGAGTTAAATGTTAAACCCCATGTGGTTAGCTGCGTTATGCCGATTTGCAGTATATTTGCCCACCAAACCAGGTAACTAGCTTCCGAGCTAGCTAACGTTAAAGCTAACTGGCAGCAGCTTAGCATTCCCCGTTGCTATACATTCACGGTGCATGTTTGATTGCAGCCAATATAAAGTCAACGTTTTGTGATCATTACAGTTTGTCGTTAAGTAATGTACCAGTAATCAAAAGCCTCATTAAATGTTACATCGTTTAGTTAGCTACCCGATGTTAGCTCATTAGGCTAATGAACAACGCTAACAATGAGATCCGTGCTAGGGGGACTAACACTAGCAGGTGGGACATGTAGAATATTATATTAGCTTCATTTTCTAAGCATTATGTGCCGCTAAACCTTCCCAACTGTGTAAATCAGATATTCCACAGTTGCCATCACTGTTTAAATACCTAGAACATGTTCGTGATATATTACAATATGGTTATTACCTCTCGATCCCCGAAAATGTCAACACAAAGAAAGCAGGAACTGCAGCAGGTTGACGCGAAATCCTACGTAATTGGTACAGATGACCACTCAAGGCATCTGAGAACAGCGATTGGCTGCATATATTGTCAATCCACACGGATGGCGCATTGCCTACGGTATAT
>JAODLL010005419.1:0-10557 GCA_026546735.1 Forbesichthys agassizii
CTATTTTCTCTCTCTCTCTCTCTCTCTCTCTCTCTCTCTCTCTCTCTCTCTCTCTCTCTCTCTCTCACACACACACGGTCTCTGTCGCTCCATCTAATTTGCTCTCTGTGTAATGATGGCCTGTATCTGCCGGCCAGGTGGGTAAATGGTCCATTACAGTGCAAGCAGAAAAATAAACAGCCAAGTGGCCGCACTTAGGAGAATCAGCTGCCACTGTCGCACGCCCAGCTGGTTAAACAGTGTTGCATTTGAATCAGTGTTGCCTTCCGGGGTAGAACCGGGCTAATCGCAACTTGTTCTAGATCATTCTGCGTGAACCTGGCGCGGCCATTTTTGACAGAAAACCGCAGCCAGCATTTGACACAGATCATGGATGAAAGATTGGAAGATGCACTGCGTGTGAGCGTGCACGTGTGCGTGCATGTCTGTGTGTGCTTGTCTTCTGCGTGTGTGTCTTTTGCTATTGTAAGAACGTGCTCAGCAGATTTAGATTAGATGCAGTATAGCGGTGTGTGCCTGTGGTCTAGCTAAAGTTCCTGCTTGCATGTGGTTTGTTAGATATTTGCTATTTTAACACTATTTCATGATTATTTGGAATTGTATACATATATTAGGCCTACTGTTCCATTATTAATTTTAGATGTACAGTGTGCAGTTGGACCTTTACTCCTTTACTATCCATGGATGTGTTATAAGATCGACAGTGCCTCTTGAGACATGTGTGTGTGTGTGAGAGTGTGTTTTGAGACGTGACTCAGCCACCATGCACGACGTCAGTACTCAGTGTATACTGTAGCTAGCAACCGAGAGTTATACAGTAGCAGAGCATGTAGTTAACATCACGTTGTATTGAACATTGACCCCATCTGATTGGCTGCTGCTGTGCCTGACACACCAAACACTCTCTCCACCGGCTCATTATTTATACATTTACCGTGCATGATCTACAAGAACGTCCTTCAGCATATCTGCTAAAAACATAGGATCTAACAGGTTGATCTTCGGCTCTGCTTGTAAGCACAGGCGTCTCACCGCCAGCAGCAGGATACCTAGCTACGCCTGCTGGAGGGGCAGTCTCAGGACGTATCACACGATGAGGGGCATGGGATTTGTCTAGTCATGTACCACGGATGATGATATCATAAAACCTGTTTCTCTGCTGTCAGTTATTATGATTCATTCACTGAGTTTCACTTGGAGGGAATTACAGTCAGACATCTTACATAGCATCAGTGTTGGGCAATAACTAGTTACTAGTAACTAGTTACTGTAATATTATAAACATTTTCAGTAACTAGTAGTGTAACCAATTACTATTTGCAAAACAGCAATATTATTACTATACTAATATAAGTAACTAAGTAATGTTGCATTACTTAGTTACAAGAACAAGATTTTTGGCGCTAGCAAACTTATCGTAGGCTAATTGAACCAACCTGTCTGGGTTGAGAGGCTGCAATGTTTTCACTTTGGCTGATTGCTGACTCCTAAGGTTCATTATTGTTCCAATAAAGAGAATTCAATAATAAAATAAGCTTAAATAAACTTCTGAGTGAGCACTGAAGGTATAGGTTCAGGTGTTTGTTGTGTGTGATACTGAGTTCAAATATCAGCAATAATATAAAATAAATATCTTTCTCGAGCATTGCTTACTTTTAACCTTGAATGTTCTTTTTTCTCACACACACTAAGCACAAGGTAAGTATGAATGTATGTGTGTGTGTGTGTGTGTGTGTGTGTGTGTGTTGCAGCCCGCTGCCATTCAGGAACCCCATTAATCTCCATTCGCAGGCTGACTATGGGTAAGTAAACACCAGTGACCAGCAGCTTAAGTCAGAGTCTGTCTCTCTTGCGCCCTCTGCTGCCCGAGCCCACTATGGCGGCACAGTGCGTTTCTCATTAGGGCAAGCTGTGCCAAAGCAGTGCCTGGATGCTGGCGGGAGGGGATAATGCTTCTGTGTGTATGTGTGTGTGTGTGTGTGTGTGTGTTCTAATCAGAGACATTGTTTAACGTGTCATTTAAAGTGCCACTCCCCCAGGGTGGTTCTATCACTGGCTAACACACATTTAAGTTAAAACGATCTCAAGCCTTGAGTCAGCACTTAATAAGAAAGAAAGAAATTAATAAATAAGAACGATACACAATCCAGTCTATCCAGGCAATCTCCTCCTGCAGCACTGTAACCATGACGCTCTTCATAATTGGACACACTTGATGTCAAATCTCCCGTCTCCCGCAGAGGCTGTGGGGCGAAATCTCCGCTTGAAGCCAGTGTGCCTGTGTATCTTCACGCTTCTCATCAAAATGGAACATTTCAGACGAGACCCTGGAGGTAGCTGGGGTTCAAGTGGAGAGTGTTGTCCGCACTGCAGGATGTTTAGCTTCAGTAGGAACTGCAGACTGAGCCATATTCCTTATACTGTTTAGCTACAGTAACTGCAGACTGAGCAATAGTCCTTATACTGTAGACAAGTCTGGCCGCTGAGCTGCCATCTTGGTAACGCCCCCTAGTTATTTTGGGTTAACCAGACAAGGCCCCTATCTAAATGAATGGGCAGAGCTGTAACTTTAAATAGTTACTGGGACATACAACTGAATGTATTGAATCACCACATCTGACAACAAAAGAAAAGCTTAGAAAGTAACTAAAACCTGCTTTTTTCTCTTACCATTTCTACTTAAATTTACCAAATACATAACAGAACTCCACTAGAGCTTGGAAGATTTCGGGCTGCTTGTTTGCCAGGTTGTGTGTGTGTGTGTGTGTGTGTGTGTGTGTGTGTGTGTGTCACCTTATGTGTTTCCTATGCACTGCCGGGGTGGAGCTCTCCTATCAGGTGTATCTGTGGCACAACATATCTGCAGGTCTGTCAGCAGCACCGATCACCATGGAGGCAGCAGCTTCATTTGCACTCAATTCTAAATACAAATGAATGTTTTAATTCAAAACCTGTGAGGAAGAGGTTGGTCGCATACATTAGCCTGTTAATTGAATGAAGGTGCTGGAGAGTGTCCTGATGAACGTGAAAAGTTGTTACTTGCATCTTGATTGTGTGGCACATCTCATTTCGAGACAACGAGGGCAAACATTAATCTCTTGCCTATCGTAAGTGCAGATGCACAGATACGGTAGTGAATTAGCAAATGCCCCAGGAAATAGACGAGTCATTACTCTCAAGATGATTGTTATTGTGGTGATTTTTCAAAAGGTTGCACGGCACAAGTAGAACTTAATAGAACATAATACAGACAGTCTAACTCAAAACTACAGTTCTTCTCTTCCCAGATATTCTATTAAACGTAAGACATCACACCTTAAACGCAAGGTGAGATTGGCACTGAATAACACGTGATCATTTTGTGGCGGTGACATGCCATGCTTTGTTACAGCTGCAAGTTTGAGTTCAGTTAAAGTAAAAACAGTATATGTTTCATGACAAAACGCCAACCCTACCGTCGCATGTCTGACCCTAACGTAGCCCCCCCCACACCTTCTTCCCCCTTAAATCCTCTGGCCAGATTAACATCACCATTCAGCACTCACAATGGAGAGATCTATGCATGCACACTTTACCTGTTACACCCACCCAGGGGTGTACTGAGGACTTGTGTGAGATGAAAATATACGCAGTGCACCATTCATGCTGTACACTGTATAAATACACCTTGTACAACGTATGTGGAACACAGAGACTGAAACGAGACCGGGAGACTTCACGCTTGTCTGCCCGTCAGGCCAGGGGGATGTCGTTAACACCAAGAGAACAGCCAACCACGCCGGCGATGGCTGGCGACGGCTAGCTTGGGGACCAAGCCTTCTCTCGCCTGTTCCGGTGTGCGTCTCCCTTAGACGCCCCCACCCATTCACACGGTCCACGGGTCCCCATCACACTATAGGAGCTGTGAGGACAGCCCAGATGGGGCTACTAAAAAGCCAAGACCGTCCCTCTGTCACCAGCAAACAGCTGGGAGTAGGACCAGTCACACGCTACCAAAGATCGCAATGGGGTGTGTGTGTGTGTGTGTGTGTGTGTGTGTGTGTGTGTGTGTGTGTGTGTGCATGCAAGGATGGGAAATATTTATGCTGCATATATTTGAAATACACATTTCAAATACAAATTTGTATTTTGTATTTAATAGGATTGTTGAAAATGGCTTCATAAAGGTGTTTTGCATTTTGCAAGTTAAGAAATACCATAAAATAAAGATAAAAATATAATTTTTTAATTTCAGTGAGATGTTTACATGGGGCTGCCTGTGATTGGTGCTTACTATGTTAAGACGTGTTGAGATACTCTCTGAATTTGACAAAAAGCATAATGTCTTACAATCTCTTACCTTTATCTGGTTGTATATATCAGATTTGTTAAGCCATGGAAGCAGTTCTCTAACACTGTCCACTAAATCAAGTTTATTTTGATACATGGCGCACGCTACCAAAGAGTGCCACGGTGTGTGTGTGTGCGTGTGCGTGTGCGTGTGTGTACCTTTACAGTATGTCAGTGACAGGCTCAGTAATGTTTCGTGATCCCAGTCCTGTGTTAGTCTCATCCCTTCATGTGTTTCCCTTGTATATCAAGCCTGTTTGCCCGTCACTCCCTGCCCAGTGTTTCCCAGTCTCGTTAATTCCACCCGTGTCTGTGTAATCACATCTGATGTGCTGCACCTGTTTCTCGTTGTTGTGAGCCAATGGTCTGTCGCCCTGTCTTGTCTACCTGTGTATTTAGCCCCAATGTTTCCCCCAGTCCTTTGTCGGCTATTATTGAGGTGTGTATCAGTGTTGCGGTGGTCCCGCGGTCCCGCCTTTTGTTTCTTTTGGAATAAACCTTGTTTAAGTTCGCTACGTGTCTCGCGTTTGGGTCCGTACCTCCGTGCAAACGTGACACTCAGATTGGACCACCAAACACCAACTGACCCCCATCTAGACCTCCAGTTGGCCAGAGTGGATGCATACGAACATGTAGGCCCGTTTGTGCGTGTGCACATGTACGTCTCGTGCGTGTGTGTGTGTGTGTGTGTGTGAGAGAGAGAGAGTGAGAGATATTCAAGTGATGATATCTCTGGTCTGATATAATTTACCTCATATTCTGAGGTGTTTTAACTGTGTTTGAGACGGCTGCGTCCAGCAGACTTCTCTTCCACCCTGATTGTGACGCCATGCATGTACATCCCGAGATGTGAATCTGCGCCGTGCCTCTGGGAATGAGTTTAGAGTGCGGGCTGTGAGGAGAAAATACATTATTCTCAGTGAGACAGACATTTTGTGTATCCTACAGAATCCTAAGGCATTGCTCTTTATTTATTTTTTGTTTTTCAGCTGTGTGAAAGAGAACTTTTCCCCAGTTGTATCAAGAGGAGGGCTGACATCTGACTTGGATGTAGAGCATCATATTGGGAATAAAGCAGTTCTCATCGCATTTTGTCATGCTCTCTCTCTGTCTTCTTCCTCCATCTGCCTTTCTAAAATATTTTGGAAGACTGACGCTTCCAAGCTGTGCGAAGAAAAGCTGAGGAAAGCGTTGGAATGGGGGGGTTGGTGGTGAGATGGGGGTGGGGAAGATGGGGGGGGGAGAGATGGAGAGGGCAGAGGGAAGGGAGTGAGGGGAGCAGTTTCCATAGTAACTCGTGGTTGTGTGAGCCCGGGTAGAGAAGAGAGAGAGGGGGGAGGGAGGGGGTCGGAGGGAGAGGGGTTTAATTGCTCCTCTCCCCGTCTAATCTCCCGTATAAGCCTGAACATTGTTTGTCCAGCGTCCTCCTCCAGATCTGTCTGAGCTCTAAGGACAGTGACCAGTGGCCGTGGACAGAACAGGCCGCACCCCCCCCCCCCCCTTCCTTCCTGCGGTGTACTCAGCCCCAATGTAACTGTAATTCTGATGAATTCCTGGCACCGCTCACTGCTCATGTCTCCACATGAGCAGTGGGTCCATTTGTATTGATTAGGAGGTAATGGTGTGCAGCCCCCGTGGAGTTGGGCATCATTTGGCCCGAAGGCACCACGGAAGGCTGCTTGATAGTGCCACTCACATGTTGGTCTGGGACCTGCGTGCGTGCCTTGCGTTATACTGGAATATGTCAACATTGCATGTAGTGGAATAAGGAGATATTCTAACAGTAGTGGAATATGTGTGCATGTAAACATGTAAATGAATGGATGTGCAGCCAGTTTGTGTGTGAGTGTGCACATGTGCGTGCATGGTTTTTATAAACCTAACTCCCTTGAAAGTGGAGTCAAGAAAACAGCAGACCACAGGAAGGCCAGTTTTCACGGCTCCCTGAGATGATTTTCCCACTGTCTCGGCACACCAAAACCATCCAGACCTAATCCTGATATAGTGCCTTCTGAGCCTTTGAAGCCCTGGAAAAATTCTTCGGAATATTCCATCCTGTTTTTTTTTTTTTGTTTTTTTCCTCAGTCAAGGAAGTCTCCTTAGTCTTCCGCTGGTCCGTATTCCCTGCTGACCTGAATGCACCCCTGTTTATGCTCAGAGCCAACTGGCTGTGTGTGATTTACTGCTATTTAAAAGCGTAAAGACCGCGTTTGCGTGGGTGTGTGTGTGTGCGCGTGTTGGTGTGTTTGTAATATATAGTATGCATGTGTTGTGTTACAGAGGTAGTTTTATAGATGTGTCTTTAGGGTGTTGTCAAACAGATTCTTGACATCTTTCTCAGAGCTGTCACACACCAAAAAAAGGATGCACATATTGTACGCGTGTGCGTACACACACACACACACACACCTGTTTGGATGTCATCACTAACCAGTGAAGATTGACATTGGTGGGAAATAGCCTGTCGAGCTGTCTGCAACGGCACCCGTCCTGAGGAGCTACAAACAAACGCTTAAGAGCAGCTGAGAGGACCTATGGAGAGACGGTGAGAGGACACCAGGAGGAGAAGAGATTCCTGCAGCCCGAGGCTGAAGTCATGGAGGTGTGTGTGTGTGTGTGTGTGTGTGGAGGGGGGTGCCACACAAGATATAACACCAAGGCTGTTGGGATGCTGCTGGGTTCACATGGAACACGATGGATGATGAAGATGCCATAGGTGGGGTCTTGGCCAGGCCTCGTGACACTATCCTGATCTTCCAAGAATCAGTCCGAGACAACATGCCAATCGATCTGAACCAGTGCTTCTGACCAGTCAGCGTCTTGCTGGCTGGTGTACGTCTGGTGACAGACAGTAAGACAGTTCATCCTACAAGTTCAAGGTTATTCTTAGCTAGCCAGCCATGAGCTGAAGCAAAGCCCTGCGAGACCATCCTGATCTCACGTGGCTTCAGTTGGACTTTGCTCGCGTGCTTGAAATCCTTTCAGCTGAGTAACCATTGAGGTGACCAATCAGTGTCGTGCTGATAGATGGGGGCGGGGCTTAGGTGTGGTGAAAAACACTTGAAAACAACAATGGCAGACAGATGCTTCATCCAATCAACTGCCAATTTTTTTTTTTTCTTTAACAGTTTCAATAGACCCATATAGTTCTGTCAGGTTGGTCCTCGCCAGTCCTGGTCACCCTCAACTACTGGAGCCCGCAATTGGGCTTTCTCATATTTATTGTCAGAGCCCAACATGTATAGGTATACCGGTAGTCATGGAAACACATTGAGAAAGCAAGGGCATTGTTGTAAGCGGTCTGCTGTTAATTATACCTTCATCAAGGTCACATGTAAGCTTGTGAGATATTGAGTTGTTTGTATTTGTAGAGTATAAATTATACCACTCAGAAACATCAAAACATCCGGTGCAATGCTGTATAGCTCCTATGATTAGGTAGGGCTGTTCATGACATTGCAAAGCTACAGTACATCTAAATATCAAGAGCTTTTTGGTTCAATGGTTTCAGATGAAAGGTTTTATGCGCATCTCACTATTACAGCTTGAGTCTGGAGTTTTGCTAAAAAGGTTAATTGATTACAAGACACAAGCATGCTGCACTCAAACCTTTCCAAATTGCTTTTCTCATTTTGCTGTTTACAACTTTGTCTGCAACTTTGTTGCAGAGTGCCTGTACGTTTGATTTACGTCACCAGAAGCCATTTTAACACAGTGAAGTACGACTGTGTATTGATTACACAATTATTGAAATTTACATTTCCCACTGTAATGTACATAGTGGTTTCAGTAAGTAACAGCCACAAGATCATGGCCCTCATATTGTGTCGGTTTGATTAGAATGCAGCCACTTCACTACCCACAGTGCATTTCTGCTATAAGATGTTTTCTGGAAAAATGTACTAGGTATGCAACCGTGTACATTAAAACCTGCAGAGGAAAAACAGACACACAGATCAATTACTCCCGGCATACACACAAACCCCCACCCCCATACACACATGCATGCACACACATGCACGCGTGCACGCACAGAAACCTCATTACCTTGATCTAGCCTATATATCATGTTACAGCCTGGCTCATGGGCCGTAAACCAAACAAACCAAACATTTAACTAACAAACAGAATAACATAGAATGAAGTGTGAATGTCTGTAGGTGTCTGTACTGAATATATGTGGTGCGTGTTGCATGCTAACCATACTAAGACACAAACATCATTTGTGATGCCAGGAGGGTCACCCTGACAGTGTGCTGGAACACACCTATATATTTGGCATGCCCAGGTGCCCTTAATCAACCTAATTATGGCCTACCCAGCCAATCAGGACCAGAGGCCTACTGAAACAAGGCAGGGCCGTCACAATCATTACTAGTCCCATTGCTGACACACAACAAGGATGTATGCGAGTTCCCTGTCACTCACAACATGAGGTGCTTCAATTAATAAACAATTTAAAAGAATACATGTATTTAGTGTGTGTTGTGAGTCAGACTTCATCCTATTTTGATTTCTGCATTTAATATTCTGTATTTTTATTGAGCAGATCATACAAGTACAAGAATAATAAGCTCAGCATACATACAAGCACACAATGACGAGCATACAATTAAATACAAATAAATAAATACATGAATAAATAAATAAAAAGGACAGAACAAAAGTGCATATTACTGACCAACTAAGGAGATGTCGGCAAATTAACTGTATATAAAAATGCAGAAGGAAAGTAAAATGAAATAAAATAAATAAATAAAATACAAATGCATCCATTCGCAGCCCTCCCCAACCTTCTGTTACTCATCAGGACGAATATTATTGGAATTGTTATTAGCATTTTTATTAAATAATCATATTGTCAAGGAAATTAAGTTCAAGTCTTCTCAAATATCGGTAGATTGTCTTTGAGAACATATCTTATTCTTTCTAATGTAGGGTGCTTGCCAAGTCAGACACATTTTAGGCATGAGAGAATGTACTATTCCAAAACATAAGAAGTCTCTTTGCTGTAATAAGATTTGTTGACTAGCTGTCAGTCTGGTTTGCACTTGACATTCCTAAAACGATTAAGAAAAATAATAAATCAATCTGAGTGTATTTCAGATCAAATCTGTCTGACCAGTGTAATTGTATGTTAGGAGAAAGAACAAAACTATGTAACAGCATGCCTTCAGCCGCCTGATGTTTTTCACTGATTGGTGACACTTACTCTAGAGTAGCGAAGACAATAGTATTTTATATTGAACGAAACGGTGCCTGGCATTCCTATTTTGATTTGTAGTTTATGTTGTCTGTCTGTTCTATCAACCTTCCTTTTTTGGATGTATTTTCTACAGTGACTCATGATGAATATGCCGGCCTAAAGCTGAACGTGTGACTAACTGAATCAACACTAGCTCAGTCTAAATCAGACAATTATTAGTGTGTTTGTTTGTTTGACTGTATTGTATGTGCTAGGATGCATGAGCTGCCCAGAGACTACCGGTCACAGTTGGCTGCTCCTCCTTCCACAAGTCATAGTTCTGACATCACAAGCGATGTGTTGACTCCGCAAACACAATTAAAAATATAACTGTCTTCAGTGGGCGTGCGGCTTCACGGAAGAGAGGGGCAGAGTGAATGATTGTCACCCTGCAGGGCGCGTGCCCTCTGCTTTCCGACAAGGAGCAACCATTCCATTAAAAATGTGTCCATTACATTCCATTGGCTTGTCTTTCAACTTGGCTGTCTGGGGATTCAGCACCCCGAGGCAGAGGAAATTGAGCAAACACCAAAATGAGCTATTTTCAAGGCAGATTCATTCATTTTTAGAGTGCTTCAATGGGAGGGGGCTTAGCACACTGACACTCACTTATACACACACATACACACACCGTTGCAATGATGTTTTAGGAGCAGTGAATGTGTGTAGCAGCAGAGAAACGTTGCAATTAATCAACGACACACACACACACACACACACACACAATAGCAACACACATACATACTGTACATTTATTATCACGTCGTTATCTTCCCTGAAAGTAAGGACAGATCTCACAATACAGAAGTTGCTCCCGTCTGTCAGTGCCAAAGGTCTGCTGCCCAGATTAGGAGTGAAGGTCGCGGAGATGCTACGAGCAAGCTGTGACCGAGAAACATGACACCTTAGGGCAGGGGTAGGGAACCCTGGTCCTGGAGAGCCGCAGCCCTGCATGTTTTAGATGTCTCCCTGCTCCAACACAC
>JAODLL010005421.1:0-10555 GCA_026546735.1 Forbesichthys agassizii
GGGAGACCCTACCAGGAGCACAAGGCTCCAGACAACACAGCTCTCAGGATCATAGGGACACACAAACCTCTCCACCATATGTAATGGAAACAATGAATGTGCATTTGTTTGCGGATAGCAAAAACACGTATGTGGATTAGACATATGCACACATATTGATAGATGTTTGCGTGTGGATTGCAAAAATATGTTTGTGGATTATCCCTATGCATGCAAACAGAGGTTTGTGCTTGTAAATTGTAAAAATGCGTGTGGATTATACTTTTTCGCTTAAATAATATTGATAGAAATCTACCCTTTTAGCTTACTGACCTGTTTGTTTTAGCTGTAAACTCTTTGAAAGAGTGACTATACAGGTGCATCTCAATACATTAGATATGTGTGGAAAAGTGAAGAAATGTAAATAGCTTTATTCAATTGACAAAGTTAAACTCATATATATCGTGGATTAATTACATACAAATTGAAATAGTTTAAGCCTGTATTTATTTTAATATTGATGATTATGTCTCATAGCTCATAAAACCCCAAAATTAAGTAGGCCTACCTCAGAAAAGTATAATATGACATAAGACCAGTGAAAATACTCATGTTAATTCAGACATGTAGGTCTTCTGAAAAGTAGGTTTGTGTAAGCAGCACCATTATATAGTTCTATAGTAAGCACTCAGTACTAAATTGGGACTCAGGTGAGTTTGCTGGCATATCAAGCACAGTAATCCTATGGTCATTGAACCAGGTATTGGTACCTTTGGCAGTGTGGGCAGGTACCCATGTCCTGCTGGAGAATGAAATAAGCATCTCCAATAAGCTTGTCAGCAGAAGGAAGCATTAAGTGCTCTAAAACTCCCTGGTAGACGGCTAAGGAACATTAGAGTTGTATGGTAATTTGAGTATCAGCCTTTGTTTACTCTTGACTTTACCTGTCACTGTTGCTTCAGGAGAGGAGTTTCTCTTAATTGAAGCTTATAAAAACATATTTGCGGTAAACCATGTCCAAGGAAAGACTGAATGGCTTAGCAATGATCTCTATTGAGTAGAGTAAATCCTTGAATATGGAGGACATAATAACATCTTTTGCCAAGGCCAAAGGATCTAATAATTCAACAATGCGGTAAATGTCATGATAGATGGGAGGGGGGCCCTAAAGAAAGCTTTGCTTTGGCCCACAAAATTGACAAACACATCACTGCATGTATGTTGAGTAGGCTGTTTGATTTTTCTTAGAATGTAACAGTGTAGGCTAGTTTATTAACAGCATGAATGGATGAGAATGGGCCGTATCATTTCAAATAGACTTCAAATCTAGTCTGCCTTTTAACCAAAATATAGCCTATAGTCTACACTCAAACAGCTGAACTCATGTAACTCATGTAATATCCTGTGTACTGTCATGCATTATTTTAATGAGAACACATGATCACATGTAAGCAAACAGCTATGATGTGATCGGCTACTCGCCAAGATCGGAGCAATACTGAAGTTATTGAGCGATAGATTGAGCGGTAGCCTTCTCGCCCGCTCAAATGACTGTCCTGGCTCCTATCAAATTTGGCGAGTAGTCTTGCAGAGCCAGCCTTTACATTAAGTAAAGTCTGGGGTTCAGCGCTGTCTAACTACGTCAGTACCCGCCTTCTTGACAAGCAAGGTATTTTGATTGACATGCACAACGACCAACTATGTAACTCAATGACCACTTCGGACATTAAACTTGCAATGAGGAAAACTAAACACGTCTAAGATTAGTAGGCTACAGTAACTGATTAAAAGAAATTTTTAATTTTAAATTAGCAAATAATGTACCTTGCTATCTTTGCTCCAGAAAATATGGAGACATGACTGACCAAAACGTAATAACTAGTATAAATACTATTGAGTAATGCTAGCGCAGAAAAGTACAATTGTTTATGTTAACTAGATGGTGTGCAGTTCCTGAAGAAATTGCGTGGGCTAGCCCAAGTTTTTTTTTATTGAAAGTAAAAGTACATGAAGTAGCTTACTATGAAATGTTAAAAACCTTTTTTTTAATTTTTTTTTTTTACTTAGAAGTACTAATGAAAACGTATTCAAAAGCATGACAAGGTCTTATGAAGTCTATTGCAGTACTTGGAAGTACTAAAAAGTAGTCCATAGTACAGATAATATGTAGTAATTTATAAAGCACTCTAAAGCCAATCAGGTTGAAGTGGGCGGAGTTACGTACGTGGTCAGAGCTAAGTGGAAACAATTGGAGATAGAAGACTTTCTTCCAAGTCAGATAATGTGCCTAACTACTCTTTATAGCACATTGTTACATGTTACATTTTGAAATGTTTGGCTCAGTGGATTGATTTATGTCGATTATTATGTCATAGGCTACTTGCAGATTGCCATTTAGTAACAAATGAAGGATAAATAAAATAATTAACTTGAGTCTATTGCTCAAGCTGGTGCACGTGATAAAAGATTCAGACCCGAAGAATCATATCCTGTGATTATTTTGAGTCCTGACTCCTGTCCATAGAACGTAGTAGTAGTCACTTGAGCAACGAACAATAGACTCCTAAATCCAGATCTTTTCGTTAATTTGGGTCAGTGTGCCACTTATTACATTAAGCCCTTAGAAACACTCCCTGCAGACTTTACATTAGTACTTTAATAAATCCCAATAAACATTTGAATGTATTTGGTATCCAACTTTTTGAAAAAGCATAGAAAACATGTATCATAGACTGTGTCAGCAAACCACAAATAACACTGAAAGGAGTGGACCACCCACAAATATTGCAAACCGTTTATTATAAGAGGAATCATCTGACTGATTGCTATTGAAGTCAGATTCCTCTAATTAGTCATCTTGGCTTGGATTCTCTGCCTTTTCAACTCACATACATTGACACAAAAGAAGGGAAAGAGAGTTCCATCATGGCTGTTGATGACCATGACCAGACCATGAAACACCCCAGACGTGACAGACTTCTTAAAAGGTGTATCCATCTGTTCTGATATCACAATAGGGATTCTCTGCGCACAGTTAACCACTTGAGTTTGCAAACTCCATTTGGTGTGTCTGGGAGCTGCGGCCAAATGATGCACTTCTAATAGATTTGAATGGTAATCACTCAACCCCCTTCCCTGGCTTATTCATGTCCCATATTATGAAAGCAAGATTGAAACAATACTCCTACCTCACACACACAGACCACAGACACACTACTACTAATTTCCGGCCTTATTCTGAATTCTGCAAGCCCTCTTCCAGACTAAGATACCATGCCCCAGAGGAGCAGGTCAAACCTGTCAGCTCAGCCTTCTGCTGTCCTAACATGGGACCTGCCCTCCCACTAGGACACCGAGATAAACACACAAACGCAAACACTTCCACGACCATTTCAGCAGGCTGTTGCCATGCTAATGCTGTGTTGACTATAAAGCCAGTGCTGCTAGCCAGCTCAACACAATGTTCAAAGAACAAGTAGCATATATTTATTCTGTCTCCACCGATTACCTTTACTTTCTACACCACTGCACACCATCATCTGTCATTAGATTGCGGGATGCAGTGCATATGAAGGTTTAGAATGAACCAGAAGTCCCAGCTAAAGATGCAATGCCGTCATGAGAATCACCTCATTGATACATCTCCACTGTGAGTTTGTTTCAATGGCATGAATGAACTTGAACTCTTGCAAGGGTAGACATTTCGGTGACAGGCTAAATCTGGCATGACTTGGTGATAATAGGAAGTCACAGCGCAATCCCTCTAGCTATATGACCTCGATAGTTTCTCTCACAATAATTTATTTCCAATGTGCATCGATTAAAGCCATTTAAGAAGATCGTTAAAATTCAAAGTGCCCATGATGGAGCATTATAAAAAGATACCTTGACAGACAGCTTAAGATCCACTGGATGAATCAACATAATAAAAGAGCAACACATTCATCATCCGTCCAATTACCTTTCAGACCAAATTAGAGAATGTCAGAGAAAAGGTCATGATTTCTTTTGCGCAACTGTCCATCGCCTGCAAAGGGATCAAGAAGTCCAAGTTTTTCTACCAATTGGTATGGTTCATTGTCCCTGTCCAGTTGGAGGAATGCCACAAATGCTGTCAATGATAAATCATAAATAAAATAACTTCATAATCTGTTGGCATATAAATATGCCTTCCTACCTCGGGCAAAATTAATATTACATTTAATATTGCTTCTTGGCACACCATTATTGTGCTCTACATTAATAATAAATGCTACAGGAAATACACATGTGCTAAATCAGACACTTCAGCTTTTACAGCGGCAAGGCAGAATAGCCTGCCATAAATGGTCATCATCTTGTGTAGGTCATTGATATAAAGTTAACTATTGCAATTATATTTCTCAATTTAATAGGCCTATTAAGTGGAAGGTTTTAGCAGGATGTCTGTCGCAACTGCATCCATGGCAACACCCTTTTTTATTTTGATGTACAGTAACATCATACTGTATACTTAAATCCCTTTTTCCTTTCTCTCTCTTTCACCAGTTTTCCAAACGCAATTAAATACCAACTAGTTTACAGTAAGTACTATAAATGGGCTGAGCTTATTTCAGAACAGCACTACACAATAATATGTATACCATTGGCCTATTACAGCAATAACGTCTAGCAAGCATTCATGTTATTTATCTAAAAAAGCCACATCTCAGAGCAGGACAGATAATGTAATGTGGGTAAAGTAACAGCAGAGAAGATATAGTGTCTCCCTGGTCTGATTACAACCGTTGCCATCTTCGTGCCTCATCTTCAGTACATCATGATCTCCCAGGAGGCAAGCCTGACCAACCAAAAAAAAAAGGATACATTTTATAGTGTTTGTTGCGGTTTCTTACTTTGATATTTGTCACCCTCCCCTTTTCCGCAATGTTTATTTGTTATATTATGCATAATGTCACAATGACAAGTCTAAAATTAGCATTGGATTTAATTTAATTCATTATACATGTACACCTCTCTGATTAACCACTCATTACCATAATATGCCTGTCTAAGTGACAAATATTATTATTAATATTAGCAGTTGGCCTCGGGGAAGTTTATGCAATGATTACAATGTTACAAGCTATTATTATCTACTAGCAAACTATGAAACCTCAAAACGCTTTCAGTCTAAAATTAAAATAAATAAAAACAAGTAAAGAAACAACAAAGGAAGAACAACAAAGTGCCACTTTTTTCCATTTCAAATGTCTTTTCAACTTGCGTCAATAAACTATGAGCTGTGCCAACCTGCGATCAGCAGCCTGGGGTTAGCCAACTGTTTGTGTCTGCAGCATGCGCTTCAGCCCAGGAGACTACTGCTCCTGCACAGTGGAGACTAGAACGACAACATTGGCTAGCAGCAGCAACACAGTCAGATGACAAAAAAGGAGGGGTTAACAAGAGTGATGAGAAGGTCTGGAGGAGAATGTTTTGGCTGCATTGCCTTCTATCAATTTCCACTATCAATCTCTTGTTATTCGATGAGGTAGAACTGGGCTTACCAGTGAAATAAAGGAATGAACAGTTTTATGTGTAACGTTGGTGTGAAGGAAGCCACACAACAGCCACATTTACAGTACAGTTCTCACTGAGAAGTCATAGTGTTGCTCCACCTGGTAAAGGAGACCAGGTTGTAATTAAGATGCAGTTGAATATGATATAACAGCCCTATCATTTGAATACACAGACCATTTTGATATTGGGAACTACATAGACACACAGAATCACTTTTTTTATAAAAAACAATGGTACATTTACTAAATAATACATTATTATTATTGTATAATGATTAATTAAAGATGAATTAATGAAACGCCTCACAGCTATAATTTGGTAGGAGACAAGTGCTGTAGAGCAGCGGCTTTAAAACTGTGGGTCGCTAGGTGGATCACTGAGAAAATTGTAAACAGCCACTGAAAGAATGAAGAATATCAATGAAAGGCTTCTGCACTTTACTATTGTGTTGTTCCACTCACTGGTCGTGAGTAAGGTTGCAGCAAAATAGTCTACTTGTTCCTGATTGGATGACATCCTATTTAGCTGCGTGCACACCATATTCTGAAGCGCTCTGCTCAAAGATATTTGGTGCACACACATACACACACACTCACAGGTACAGCATTAGCTAAAATGCATACATTTTTGAAGATTATGTTACCGGTACTTGAATATTTTGGAGGGTCTCTAAATAGATTAGTCTAGGTGGGCCTTAGCACAAACATGTTTGGGAACCCCTGCTGTAGATCACATGCTTAAAAAGTTGTCATCTGTTGGTATCTTCTCTGAGTGCGTTTCTTGTGTTAACCCTGTGGCTGGGGGTGGTGATCCACTGGGCCCAGCAAACTATGGCGGCCACTTCTTTCTCTCTCACTCTGGGCGTTAAGATGGAGAGGACACAGTAAGCTCCTATGTCAGCTGAGCGTGTCCGTCGTCATCAGTAAACAATCCATGCTGTATCTCTCTGGATGGCTGGCCAGTCAAACCGCTCTTCTGTCTGGAGATCTGTGCGGATGTAGGGAAGGATTATCCTTCCCAAGAGAGGGAGACTTGGCCTGCTGTCTCTTCTGCCGACCATGTGCTGACCTGAGCTGCCAACTGCACTTGGATGATGTCAGTCTCTGGAGGCTGTTATAGACACTGTCATGCCCCCTATTGAGACCCTCCTAGCTGTGTCGTGTCCCCCGGTGGGCCCTACGCAGACTCACGGCATTAGACAGTCTCTTTGAGTCTGGCCTTGCCCTCCTATAGCTCAGATGTTCTTGCAGCGATGTCGTCATCTTCTTAATCCCACTTCTGACATGGTGTGGAAGGCTATGTTCTTCTTTGAAAATAATGCTGCTGCTGCTTGGGCTCATTTAGGCAACAAGGCTCTTCACAGCACGGAACAACACTTTCACAGTGCACAGATTACATTAGACTAACACAACATGAAGATGAAGTGGTGAACAATACACACACTTGTACTAGACACAAAAACAAGCATAAACTAGCACTAATGAACAAACACTCCCAACACGCTACTATTACATAAAATTGCTTATCTGGTTTCGATAGGGGGCCTCGCTACATTAAACCCCCTATATGGAGGGCCTGGTTTAGAGTCTGGGAGTATGCCTTTCTGGTCTACATGTGCTTTGTGGATCTGGAGATGCATATGAGGGGCAATCCAATCCCTGTACGCCCAAAGCAAGAGCTGTGTACGGATTCTCAACAGTCGGACTCGTTTCAGGTGTGGGCTGTTCTCCGCCAGGGCTGTGCTTTGTCACCAATCCGGTTTGTGATTTTCATGGACAGGATATTGAGGCGTAGTGTGGTGGGGAGGGGTTGCAAATTAAATGTTTGCAGAAACCATCATTTTATAATTGTATGTGTTGCAGTCGGTCAGGTACCATATACAGTAGCAAGCTATATGTCATTCCTATGCAAATAAACTAAGGATGAGAAGAGTCGCTTCTTTACTTTATGAACACATGTATCTTGGTTGCAGACATCCGATTATGAAAGCAATGCATCACCTTAACACCACAATAACAACAACCAATTAGATGGTGTGGCCGGACCTATTGAATAAGCGGTGCATGTTAAAACATTTCAAATAAAGGAGACCATGTGACCTGTGCCATCTCCTTTAGACAAGTTGTGCGAAGAAATTGTATGACATGTTATCATCAAGAATGATATGAATTGCTTCTTTAAAAGCTCTGGTTAAGATTAGATTGTAAGGGGCATGGAAAAGGAGGACAGATGTTATGATGTAATCATGGCTGCTGCAGCTTACCTCTAGAAGTGTATTCTCATGTCCAACAACTTGAATTACACCTATACAGGTCATTAGCAGAGCTTACCTAGGAGTGGCAATTGAACATCTATTCATCTGCTTTTGTGTTATTGATTTGTGATGCCTCTCTACCATTCCACATCCCCTTTCTTCTCCCCCAGTAGGGGACTAATGTCACTGACCATGAATGGTCCTGTAAAGAGAGTGTCTCCTAGTGTACATCAGACTTTAACTCTCATATGTATGCTCTCTACTTTATATGTAAGGACTCAAAACATCACACAGGAAGTGAACAAGGCAGGTTTCTTCCAACTCAAAACATTGCTGGAGCTTTGTTTTTCTTTCAGCCCAGAGACAGATTTTTTAAATTCCAGGTGCCCATTAAATTGTATAAAATGATGTTGTAATTTACTCCCATTTTATGCGTCTCTTCAATAAGATGTGGAAGGCTAGTGGCATAATGGACAATTACTATATGTGGAGCCGAACATTCTCTTTACTCAAATCCCCCCATCGATAACGTTCTATGATACCTGGCTTTCTCTTTATACGGACAGAGGCACAGTCTGGTGTCTCGCTGCCAGTATGCCAGCCAGATTAAGGATTTGATCAAATACATTCTTCTTTGACTAACGATGCTGTATTTACTTGTTAACATGCTACTGTATATAGAGTATGTGACTTATTGCTTAGGGATATTAACATAGGGCAGCCATGTGAACCATAATTAACTACATTGTTAGTAGTAAACATAAAAAAATGTTAACATAAAATACTTGATAAAATTCCACAATCCACACTACATTTGAAATGATAGTAGTTTTACAGTTATGTTATTCTCACAAGGTTACTGTGTCATGTTTTGGTGATAAAAGAATAATTTGTGAATTGCAAATTTGAGAGAAGTTACCTAATACACCAACATCTCATTACATAATCTTGTGACCATCTGTTGACCCGTCCTAATCTTTGGCCTCCTGCTGGTTCAGCGTTGCAACCTGATCTCTTCATCTTATGTGTCAGAATTACCTTTGCCCCCTCTTAATCTTCTTTGTTCACCATTGTACATCCCCTCTGTATACCAGTAGTGTAAATATCAAATTTTTTTTCTTCTCAAAACCAGTCTACATCTCACGCTGTATTTGTTCCTCTGTGGCCAAACTTTAACATTAACTGTGGACCCCAAGCCATTTCTGGATGTTTTTTGCTCCTGTCACATTTGTATTCACTGTGGGCTCGTTTTTCACTCCACCTGCAAGTTCTGCACCTCTATGTAAACAGCACAACCATGGCTGGAAGGATGGATAACATAAATAATGATGTTGTTAAGTATAACAAAGATTTCTTTGATATTACAATTTCCAGAAAATTGAAAAAAGGTGGAATCTATATTCACAACATGCTTTCAAGTGCCCACAAGTGTTATACATATGGGAAAGAAATATGTGTGCTCCACATGCTATACATAACTATTTACATACATTGTACAACCTATACACACCAAGCGTTTCTAATTATTTACACAGGTTTCAAAGCCATTTCACAATGCAGAAGTATGCCAGAGTCATGCCAGTCAGAAAAAATATCTAAAATCAGGCAGTGCCACAATACACTTTCTGCACTTCCATGAAGATGTGCAACAGAACTCACCTGTGGTGATGAGGTTGACGATGGAGAAGAACAGGGCATTCCACCTAAAGCGAAAGGTTTTGTTGTCATCAGATCTAAAATAAATAATAAAACATAATGTCAGGATTGCAGGAAGGTAAGGACCCAAACGCAAGACACTCATCGAACATAAACAAGATTTATTCCAAAAGAAACAAAAAAGGCAGGAACACGGGAGCAATGCAACACAGATACACATATCAACAATAACCGACACAGGACTGGGAAAACACTGGGGCTGAACATACAGGTAGACAAGACAGGGAGACAGACCATTGGCTCACAACAACGAGGAACAGGTGCAGCATATTAGACATGATTACACAGACACAGGTGGAATTAACGAGACTGGGAAACATGGGGCAGGGAGTGACAGGCAAACAGGCCTGATATACAAGGTAAACACATGAAGTGACGAGACTAACACAGGACTGGGATCACAAAACATTCCAGTCCCCCCCCCCCCACCCCCCTGCCACCCTCAAGGGACGGCTACCAGACGACCAAACGAGGACACGACACAAGGCACAGGACAACAAAACAGGGAACAAGGAACCAAGTACAAAAAGAGAAACAGACAAAGAACAGCAGACAGAGGGACGAAGGACAAGGCCAGGGACAACAAACAGCAGACCAAGAGACATCGGATGAGACCTGGAGACGAGACCATGGGACAAGACCAAGAGACCAGACAAGGGGATGAGAAGGCAGAGCAGGAGGCCGGAGGCGACGGGCAAAGCCCTCAGGGAACCGCAGAGCAGGACCCGGGGCTGGCCATGCTGGAGGTGACAACGACGACACTGGAGGAGTGGGAGTCACAGGAGGCTCTGGGAGCGATGACACAGGAGGCGAAGGCGGAGAAATGGAGAGCGATGGCACAGGAGGCCAAGACGAAGGCTCTGGAGGCGAAGACACTGGAGATAAAGACAAAGGCTCTGGAGGCGAAGGCTCTGGAGGCGATGAAGATGGAGACGCTGGAGGCAACGTAGACTCTGGAGGTGACGACGTCACTGGAGATGTAGACGTAGGCACTGTCAATCAATCAATCAATCAATCTTTATTTATATAGCACTTTTCATACAAATTCATGTAACACAAAGTGCTTCA
>JAODLL010005422.1:0-10555 GCA_026546735.1 Forbesichthys agassizii
CGCACACACCACTGGGCAACACTGTGGCCCAGTGGTGTGTGCGTGCGTGCGTGTGAATATCACTGGGCAACACTGTGGCCCAGTGGGCAGCACTGTGGCCTCACAGCAAGAAGGTCCCGGGTTGGAACCCTGGTTGCACGGCCTTTCTGTGTGGGTTTGCTCCGGTCAGGTTCACTCTCTCCTGTCAGGGCCATTGACCAGAGACACTGGCCTATATCTGGAGTTGGTCCCCGGGCACTGCTCCCTTGAGGGAGGGGTTAAATGCAGAGAACATATTTGGCTACATATGGGACAATAAAAGCACCTTCACATGCAATACTCTAGTGTGACGTGTGCTAGCGTGTAGCGAGGGAACGGAGGAATCTGTGTGACACTCACATGGGAGAGGAGGCAACAGGGACGAAGGCCATCAGCTCAGGAAGTAGATAAGAGCCCTTAATTACCAGAACGAGAAGAGCAAGCACAAAGATACTTGTGTGTATTGGGGTGTAACGGCACATGTATTTGCATCGAACTGGTTCGGTACAGATGTTGCGGGTCGGTGCATGCGTGTGAAGCTAGCATAATGCGGAACCAAAATTCAGAAGCGCCAGTTTCACACGGATCCTTTAAGCTGTAAGTCTTGGTTGTGAAAATGTTAAGTGTTGGATCGGACAAGTACGGTGTGTCGGCGTTGTTCTACATCAAAGACCCTTGCACAATGCACGCGGCTCTAACGTTGAAGGGATGGATTGGGATGGATGGAAGCATTACTTAGGACAGTTATGTAGAATCATGAATGTATTCATAATGTACCGAACCATTACATCTGACAGACACACGTGCACACACGCACACACACACACACACACACACACACACACACTTGAGTACATCAAGATGAGAAAGTCTGATCAGCGTTGCCCTGTGAACTACACCAGACATTTTCAGGTAGAAAGATAAAGGTAACACGGCCAAAGCAAACACTCTTCATGCATCTACTGTACGTTTTACTGTGTATATTCTCCACGGTGATGCTGAAGCTGTTAAGGTAGCCGTTAGGGATCGGACGATATGCAATATTATCCTTTATCGCGATATAAATGCTGACGATAATCGCATCGTGGTGAATGTCCATGATCGTGATAATCATAAAAGTATATCATAATGTAAGTATGAATATTTTCCCAAGTGACTTGACAAAAGCTGTGTAGCTCACTTGCACAGTCCAATTGTATTGATTTAGTAATGTATTGATTAGCCTGCATCTTTCCAGTCAATCACCACCGTGGCTGAAGGCTCGGCTTTCCCATTGTGTCCCCCACATAAGAAAGATAAATCAAATGAGTTGAAATACTGGTTTCAAAACAAAAAGAAAAAAATATACAGTACATATGTGTCATGATAATTAAAATTATTATTTCCTCCCTACATTTAAAATGAAGTGATTCCAGTACGGTTTAGTGCCATTTTAAGAGAAATAATCAAATAATAAATAATCGTGATATTATCGTCTGCCGCAATTATTTTGACCAGAATAATCGTGATCATTTTTTCTTATCGTCCCATGCCTAGTAGCCATTTTCCATCTGCTGATACCTGATAGTACATATTCAATAACGGTAGAATAATGCACAATGTACTAGTGTATGCAGTGGATTCACCTGCTGTTAGAACTGATGACAATGTGGGATAAATTAAACATACAGTTGGTTTGTTGAAGGTCAGCTAGAAATTATTAAGACAGAAATGGATGAACTACTGTACGTTTGGCAAATATGAGGGCTAATAGAACTGCTAACTAATGTCACAGAAACGTCTAAGGATATTACGGTATGTTAAAAATGTAAGAACTTCAAGGTAATGGGCAGTTAATTTTGCATAGCTCCTAAAAATATATGACATGTGAATGTTATTGTATTTCAAACTGAAATAAACGTTATACAGTAAATTACATACAGTATTTTACATTATAGCTTAAATGTTTTCCCATCCAAATGAGCATTTGGAAAAAAAGACTCTCTTGCTAATGGCAATGCAATCAATACCCTTATATATGATCTAGAGATCTGGCACCTTATCTACAAAGTCAGCGCACTTACTGTAATTACATTATCAGTAGGCCTTTGGTGATCTCACGTGCGGATTTAGAAGAGATGTGGCCACAACCTGATTTTAAAGCAAGAGTTTCTAATGTTATTACATAAAAAGATGTGTTTTCCTGCTGATGGAGTTTGAGCTTGATTTAAAGGCAGGGTTAGTCAAAATGTCTCACTTGCTTACTTCAAACTCAAATCCAAACAAACTCCCTCAGAAGCTCCGCCCCACACATTGAAACACATTGCGTAGCCAAGGGCATTGCTGTTGTGAATGGTGTTCTCTACTTTATGTTCCTATTTACAGAGCCAGGGTCGTGTAGAAGTACCAGATTTCTGTTTTCGGCACACATTTCGTAAGCTATAAGGAGATATTTGGTGAATTTGACAAAAAGTGCATTACCTTACAACTAGCTTTCAATAGCTGACTATAGCTTTAATACAGCGATTCAGTCATGACATTTTTGGCGACGGCAAGCTCTGGCGGTCTGAGACCTGTGGGCAGCTTGACATGCAATCACTGGAGCAGCGGTCCTACGATAAACAAGTGTCTTGGCGACCCCTGTCATGACTCATCCCAGGCCCAAGGTGTCTCAATGGTCTCTCTCTACCTCCCTCTCACTCACTCTCTCTCTACCTCTCGCGCTTTAATAACGGAGAAACACATTTGTGTTGTAATAATATAATACAAGAGTGGCTCCATTAAAGGTCTCTCTCTCTCTCTCTCTCTCTCTCTCTCTCTGCTCCCCCCTTTCCCCCTCCAGGCATAAGGGGTGACCAGCAGCATCTATGGGGGAGGGGGGGAGAGAAGGGGAAGAGAGAGGGGGGGGGGGGAGGTTGCCGCACCCCAAATGTTTGAATTCATCTCTGACAAACGTGAGACCATTATTCAGATTAGCCCAGTGAAGAGACACCTCCACCATCGCTCACGGCAACGGAGGAAGGGTAGTAGGGGGTGGCAGGCGTATGGGGGGGGGGGTACAGCATTGATGAAGCGTTTTCTATTACGGCCACAAGCTGAGCCAAGGTGCAAGTGTGTGTGTGTGTGTGTGTGTGTATCTGTATGTGTGTTTGTGTGTGTGTGTAGTGTTATGTGTGCGTGTGCGTGTGTACCTGAGGTGGAAAGTGGGGGGTGGGAGGGGGATTGTGAGGTGCATCCTGGGTAAATCCTCCTCAGGGAGCTCAGCAAGGCGCGAGCAGAGTGTGGCCGACGCGGTCAGCTCTCCGTTACCAAGACACAGCTTCTGCGATGCCTTCACTCCCTTCTACAGGTCAACAGTATTCATAGATGTGTTTATGTACATATGTCTTTGTTTCATGTAATATTACACTTCAGTAGAGAATACAAGTATCGCGGAAATGGTTGATTGCTTCAGAGGAACAGGCAGGAGAAATCTGGTCTAGTCTAGTCTAGACTAGTCTGGTCTAGTCTAGTTTAGTCTGGTCTAGTCTAGACTAGTCTGGTCTAGTCTAGTTTAGTCTGGTCTAGTCTAGACTAGTCTGGTCTGGTCTAGTTTAGTCTGGTCTAGTCTAGTCTAGTCTGGTCTGGTCTAGTTTAGACTAGTTTAGTCTGGTCTAATCTAGACTGGTCTCTAGAGTAAAGCCTATGACCGACGTCACGGAGTGAAGCCTTTGTGTTGACCTACTTCTAAGCGTTCTTGAGGCAGAACTACACGTACCTACCTAAGCCTAAATACTACCAATTGTTGTCCTTGTGAGATGCTTTGGATAAAAGCGTCCTCTAAATATTTAAGTAGACAGAGTTGCTAGAAAGGTTTATGTTGGCGCTTAGCTAGCAGGCATTACTACCAGGCATACACTGTAGGTGTAGATTTTGGGGGAAATGCTCTGTTATGTGTATTTGTCCCCTCAAATAACAAAATAATTCTATGTTTTAATTGGTTATGGCCAGGATTCTTGTATTTTATGTTATCCTTTAAATAAATAAAGACATTTCCACTATAAATGGATGCTGAAAAGACACAAACTGTTGCATAAAATGCATATAATCCCCTACTTAATATGTACCTGTCCCCCTTCCCCTCCTCAATGTTCTAACAAAATCTACCCTCGTGCTACCATGGTAGTAATATACTGTATGCAAGGTGTTAGGATGAACACGACATCGAATATCTTCTGAATCAAATACTGCATGTTACTGTAGTGGAGAAGTGTAGGTCCCTGTAACGACGCACATTGTGACGACCATTCTGTGCTTTCGTAATGGTTTTAGTGCTGTGTGTGTGTGTGTGTGCGTGTGTGTGCGCGTGCGTGTGTGTGTGTGCGCGTGCGTGGCTTGCGTGGGCGTACGGCACCAGCGAGCCACAGCCAGTGCAGAGATACTGTATACATGATGATGAGAGACGCCGGTGGAGAACAGCCTCATCAAAGACCCCCGGGTCTTCTCCACTCTACATCAGAGCCACTAGCACCACAAAAGAGATGACCAAATGCCCCCCCCCCACCCCCCCCCCCCCTCACGGGAGGGCCACAGTAAACCGTGCTGTTAAACACGTCATTCTGTCACTTGTCGCTGTCATGAGGTCGTGTTGAGGCTGAACAAAGAAGAGGTCGACAAAGTTCCATCCATTTTGTTTTTATGCCATAGCTGCCGTTTAAACACTGCTGGGAAAGACTTATATACACCACAGGAACGTCCATTGCACGTCATACATACACCTTAAATGTGTGTTTGTAAGCTTGTACAAGTGGAGTCCCCATGCTGTAAGGTGTGAATGTAAAGCCGCATAACATAACAAGATAGCAACAGGTATGTACATGCAGTCTGGTCACACACAGCTTTGCCCTCTAATGCTGATAGAAACACAGGACAGGGATAATAAACACATACCTTCTACTCAAACATGCATTGTCTTCCACTGGAGGATGCATCCACGACGATTATAGACGACAGCGAAGGAGGAATTCAGTTGTCTCTCTTATACCCAGGAGAGGGGGTCTCCCGCTCTCCCGTCGTCTGCACGAGGGGATACACCCGCGGTACCCAATCCAACACCAAGCCTGTTTCCTTTTCTCTGCGTTCCCCCCGCTGGTTCCACGTGCTGCACGCTGACAGAAGCAGTGGGCTTTGCCGCGCGACAGAACACGTTTTCCCCCGAAGAGGGTGAGCCCTTGAGTCGTGTCATAGAAGGCTCGCTGCCACCTCGGCTCCAAGCGAGGCTAATTCATTCTGGCTAGAGCATTTAAATTATTTACACGGTGATCGATTTGATCAACCCGAGATGATCAAATACAATCAGTACAAACCAAGGGGATCGGGAACAGGGGGGGATGGGGGGGGTCTCTGAGAGATAAATATAGAACAAGGGGAGCAGTGACAAATCAAGACACACGGCTGGGTCGATGGGTATGGAGAAGGAGAAAGTGTGTGTGTGTGTGTGTGTGTGTGGGGGGGGTTTCATGACCTTGTGTGCGCTGACGTCACCACCACATCCACCAGCCCCAACCCCCAAATTGATGCGGGGATTCCTGATGCTATTTTTAGCCTTTCGGCGCGGTGGAAAGTGGCGCGTGGGAGGGTGGAGTGGGAGAAGGGAGAGGGGAGGCGCGCTGGAGCTTCCCATGCGGCAACGCACGCACACACACACACACACGCACACACACGCACACACACACACACACACACACACACACACAAAGAAAGAAAGACCCCCGTTGTGAAGGCTTTGAATCGTGACCAGGCAACCAGGCACTACTGCTTTCTATCTGGTTGGTATTATTTTAGAATGCCCTTTGACTAACATTTCATATGACAGATCTCTGTAGTCTATAAATAGGATAATGTTGAGGGCAAAATACTCTAGCCTATTAATTGTATAAACTGAACTAAATCTCAATCTAATTAGTCAATCCTGTTTTTGTTTATACAATAATTGCATTTGAAAAGATAAAGGGCCTCTTGCTATGAGCTATGGCAATCGATAATATCATCATACTCCTTTCGATGCTATGACATTTCATAACGTCTGTTCAGTTAAACCAAAGGAAAGGGCCGCTCTGTGGGAGACATTATAAATGATCCCTATAATAACAGTTTATGTTCTGTTCTGTTATCATCCATAACCATATCCTCGTGAGGCTTACCGCGCATTAGGTCTATCTGTCTACCCTGTACGAGCAGGTCCACAAATTGAAATGCATAGGGATGGCGCGAATGCCAGGCACATAGGGTGAGATGGTACATTATTCATCAGGAGTGCTATTCTTAGCTCGCGTGGCGTGGAGGGTTTCTGGGCGCGTGCTAGGCAGGTTTCCCCGCTGCCTGCAGGCCAGAACAGCGGGGAGGGGGAAGAAGAGGCTTGGGGGGAGGGGGGATGAGGCACGCCCACGTCACAGCAGGAAATGAACTGCCGGGCGTCGTGCTGCTAGCTGCGTTATTCGATCCGGCAGGAAATCACAGGTGAATTAGCCTACAGTATCATTACCCGGGACAGAGCGCATGGCACGCAGACTGACACGCCAGCGTTGTGTTGGCCACGTAGCAACGTACACTAGTATAGGCTAAACACATAAACAGACAGACAAATAAGAGTTCGGCCCCAACCCCGGCCAAACTCTAGCATCCACGCCCACATATCGAATGGTGCGTGATGTGCACTCAGGAGATAGGCCTGCAGCATTTGTCAACACACAGCCCATGACGACAAGCAGGGGAACACAATGTGGTACAAGTATCCCTCTTTTTCAGGGAATAGATAAACATTGAATTTAATTTAGTAAAATGCTGCAGACAAAAAACTGTAGGGCTGTTAACCCATAATGCATATAGATTTAAATAAATACATTTTTAATGAAGGCACATAGTCTACTGTAGATGTCTCATCTGTGGTAGGTCTGAGTGAAAGGTGAATATTCTTCACGTTATATATTTCCCTCCAAGCATTCATTTTCACTTCACCTTTATAAAGGTGAATCAAATTACACAATCTTGAATGAACGCTAAAAAATGACCAAAACTGAACCACTTTACAATAAGAATACCCTTTAAAAGGATTTAGAAAATATTTACAATTAGGTTATTAGATTCTAAACATAATTATGAATCAATATTAAATGGTTATAAAAAATGTATCTGTTTTCATGTGGGCCCACTATTTGGCAAGATCAAGTAACTGTTATCTATTATGATAAATCTCAGCTCTTGCTGTCAAGGAATATGGTTAAACAAACTGTTTACCCCGACAGAACTGATACTTGTGTTAAATGAATGTTTTATTCCTCACTGAGAGGAACACTGGGAATCATTGTTGTATTGTATTACTGTGTACTGATAAGGAATCATCAGGCTTTCCAAATTTGTAAAACAAGCATACGGTGTATATTTGCATATAAACCAGCCCACTTAGTGAAAACTCAGAAATTAAAAATAGCTTAGTTCTGATCATTAGATAAATATAAAAGTTTAGTTAAATAAATAAAAATGAAGTGAACTTATAAAAGATCATATTTAGTGTTTTCCTTGAATTCAACGTTTTGTTGATACATTTTTTGTTTTGGTTAATATTATTCCGTACGAATGGACCTTTTATTAATGGCTGGTAACCCTGCAGAGGATTTAGTTTGGCTAGGCTAATGCTAGTCTATGTATTTACTAATGGATTCTGTCAAATGTTTTTTAAATTTACTTTAACTGTTTCAGCATTTGAAGTTGAATGTAGTCCAGACCTACTAGGCCTATTATATCTGATCAACATGTTTATCATTTTGTATAATTATTTTTTATGTAGCCAACGTTAGGCCTTCTTAAATAGCATAGCCTTGTCTATGATAAATGCCTACACTAAAATTAATCAAACAAATAGATAAACAACATAGGCTACTGTTAGCAGTTAACAGGAGCCTGCTAGCTACGATGACGGTTACCTTCCTTATTGAGGTCATTGTATAACATAATAACATATGGCCTACCAATATACAACAGTTTTACTGGAGACATTTTGAGTTTTGTAGGATACTAACTTGTTTTTGTTTGGTGCAATTAAAGAGGCTGTCCTTATTTCTGTTGTTTTACTAAGAAATTATAAATGTTAAGCTAGAACTACACCAAGGCGTGGACTAGCGACTGGGCGTCTTCTAGCCTTATTACCATTTCTGTCCCCGCGATTGTGCTCATAAATAAACTCATGAATAAATGGTCATAAATTTGAGATGCGAAGAAACATCCATATGGATGGGTGGAATAAACTCAGTGAACAGCAGATACTAAGGATGTTCGCTAATTGAGAAGACAAAGTAAGATATTTGCCAAATCCTTAGCAGCACAGCTACACAGGCTCACTATTTGTCAAGGAACAGTTCACCATTGTCCCTATTAATCTAACGTGTTATAACAGTTTGATAATTATTTATAAACAGTTTATAACCTAATTATGAATTAATTATAAACCACTCTTTATATGGGTAGTCTTATTTTAAAGTGGTATCAACAAGGAGTGGCAAAATACATTTGATCTATGTAGAAAGTAAAACAGAGATAAGAAAGTAAGCAGGCCCCGGGGGGGCTGCTGTCTGCTTGATGGTGGGGGCTTAGATACCTTCAGGATCGATGGGAGCGGCGATACGCATGGCAGGGGGTGGCGATAGCTCTGCTCTGGTGCCTAATGGAAGAAAAAAAGGATAAGATGATACCAGGGCCTGCTGGACCTGTCGGTCTCTCCCTCCCCGCTATATGCAGTCAGTGGTTGGGTCTTCTCCTGGAGGGCCACAGCTACTATTCACGGTGGAGGATTAGCTTTAGAGTCTCCTCTCTAACAAAGTGTCCTCAAGGTGTAAAGAGCCTGTCTATCGTTATTTTTTCTGTCTGTGTGTCTGCCTGCCTGTCTGTCCATCTCTCTCTCTTTTCTGTCTGTCTGTCTGTCTGTCTGTCTGTCTGTCTCTCTATTTTCTGTCTGTCTGTCTGTCTGTCTGTCTGTTCCATGTATGCATGTATATTATTCCAACCTGCCAGGCCAGCCTGTGTGTTTATTAAGACAATTAAAATATAGTCTATATATTTACAATGTGATGTATCTCCTGCTAATGAAGTGTAATGGGGTTCCTTTCTGCTCACTGAGGCAAATAAATACATATATTTATAAATAGTGTAAACAGCAGCCTAACACAGATTGGCGTATATAATGTCTAACTAAAACAATCTCAAACCTTCTCTCATAAATAAATGTTTTGCTGCTATTTATGCCCCACTGAGGTTATACAATAATGATTCAGCCTGCTGAAGATTCATATTTATCGCCATGTGCAGTTGTGATGTGTATAATGTATGTAATCTAGCTGTGTTACCATGGGAACATGCCGTAGAGTAGCGATACCTTGGGCAGATATGTTGCTCTCTGGCCACATGGTACCGTACACACACGCTGTTTGGTTTCTGGCTCATTCACTCCTGACGTTAACGTGCATCTCAGCTGGTACTATAAAGTGGACATCCTCTGTCTGTTTACTGTTAAGTCAGTGGTTCACACACTTGTTTGGTTTATGTACCCCCAAACCCAAGTATACCCGCCTTTTGCATTACTAATATCCATTTTTTTTCAAGACAAAAATTCAGGATTTGATCTAAAGTGGAGTTTTGACTTGTGTGACAGGTGTAACCAGATCCAATATTCATTTTGTGAATATGGATCTGGAAATGCTCCATTGGGAAATGTTGATAATCATTGCCCCCTACTGGACGTAGACCTCTGGTTAATCTAGAAACTATTGGACATCCTTTAACCAATCGGAGTTGCTACAACTGTTTAGATCATCTCATCTAGCTCTACTACCATGTAGAAACACGATTTACTTCATTGTCATCTCACTCACCCATTGACTCTCCACCAGTCTCCTGTGTCGGGCAAAGCAGGCAGGTATGTCAAGTATAACCTAAGTTTACTGTAAACAATGTGTTCTGTTGTTCGTAGTTAGTTTGTCCAAGAGAAAGCTCAGAATGTCTTCATTGTCTATTCATCGGTTTAAATAGGAGAGGACATTAAGGTACCTTTGTTTTTGCTTCTGCGAGACTCCTGGTAGCTACATCATCACAATGTTTAGCACTGTAGGTCAAATGGGAACTCCAGGGCTGCAGGTTTAATTTCCACTTCATTTAATTCTTCCCATTATTAGTAAAACACATCTTGTTGCCGTGGTGGCGTGGTGAGATAGCAGGCCGTGCACCGTACCTCTCCTCCAGCCTGGTGGTGAGTGATGGGGAGGAGGTCATGCGGGCGGCAGACAGAGCAGCATCTCCATCTGGTTCCTCCCCGGGGGAGCTGCCACTCTTTTAAATGTTTCACTTTATTGTTCTGATCTCCGGCGCTCCTCTCGGGATACCAACATGATTTCACACAACATTAAGTGGATGGGATCTCTGGGGGGGAAAGGGAAGGGGGGGGGGGGGGGGGGGTCTGGCCAAATTAAACCCCATGCCCCACGGCCTTGGCTTTGTCGACGACTTTCCCCGAGTGTGAAGGGCAAAAGGA
>JAODLL010005423.1:0-10550 GCA_026546735.1 Forbesichthys agassizii
TGAGGGCGTGAGGCACTGGGGATGTGGTCCGTCCTCCCGGTCGTCCTACCCCGGCGAG
This sequence comes from Forbesichthys agassizii, assembly GCA_026546735.1. Classification (NCBI taxonomy): domain Eukaryota; kingdom Metazoa; phylum Chordata; class Actinopteri; order Percopsiformes; family Amblyopsidae; genus Forbesichthys; species Forbesichthys agassizii. The sequence continues at coordinate 59 of JAODLL010005423.1, forward strand.
TCCAGCGAAACGTTACACAGACAACCTTTGCACTGTAATATTGAGCCCTGACCCAGCACTGACCCTTGCTGACACAACCCCAAAGACCTTCACGGGTCAACCAAATGGTACCCACCCACCACAGATTGTTCACAAAATGTGTGCAAAATTCTTCAGGCTGTGGCAAATGGCAATAGGTGAATAGGTGACTTGTCAGAACACAGTTTGCTCAGCACGATGAACGAGAAAAACAAATATGTTTTGTGCTGCGTCACAATAGACACATTCAACCCTGTCCTAACAATGACACATAATAATAATAATAATAATAATAATAATAATAATAATAATAATGATCTCTTTCCTAAACAAGACAGGCAAGGATGTAGCTCACATGTAACCAACAGTAGTATCCTAGAACCAGTGCTATACAATGCGTGAACATTTTGGTCTTCCATTGTTCTGGCCTGCTGGATATTTAGCTCTGACCCCGCTAATGTCTCCTTTTCCAGTTCCCTCTGCTAGCTGCCTGCAATTAAACAAATGGGTCATTAATTAAATCGCCACAGGCAAAGGGACACAGCATCTAACCAGGCTAGATGGATGGCTATTGGCACAACGCACACATTATGGAAGTAGCCTACAACTCAAATGTATGCAAATTCCATGAACTTCCCAGCATGTATCCGACACACAGCACCTCTCGCAGAGAGATAGACTATGAGGAAGAGAGGCACAGAACTAGTATTCCTGTGCTGTGCACCTCTGTTAGACACACCGACGGGAAAGCAGTCAGTTGATGGAAACATAGCCTGACCAGTGACTTCAACTGTGCTTACTGGAAACTGCTTCAAGAAGGGAACTGGGAGTACATTAGGCCATCAGCGTTCAGCAACAGGAAAACAGTCCTTGGACTACTTATGTACACTTCAGTGGTTTAGACAGAGGAATGCTGACCAATCATATTCATGATGAACACAAATGGGCCTATAGATTGGAGTAGCATGCACAAAGATCTTATACAATGCATTATACTGAAACATTGGTGTGACACCTATAGGCAATTTGACTGTCCCAAATACATGCAGTGCTTAGACATCATTCTGACATAGGAGGAAAATAAGCAGGTTCTCTTTTAAAGGAGAGCATTTTTAGACTGGTCCACTTCTGTGTACATATCTTTCCTGATATCTATATACACATGTAATCTACAACTTAGTGGCAGAAATAGACTGCAGCCTACATGGACCTACCATCACAATACAGAACATACTGACAGGGAATGTTGTGAATTTTTACCTTCAGCACAAAGCATAAAATGGTTGACATTTTAAATCATGATTTATGTGGCAATCTATGGATTGAGCAAGTGCAATGGTCCAATGGTACAGGAGTTAACATTACACAATTACGCCTCCCAAAAAAACAAAAAGCTGCTTCTAATTTCTGAGAACTTAATTTCTTTTTTATAGGAGCTTTTCATCTTCCTGCAATGATAGGCATCTCTAGTTGATTCTGCCTGCTACACTCCCACTGAGACCAGAAATAAACTGTTAATCTTCCTACATTCCAGCAGGTGGCAGACTAAATCATCAATGCAGTACACTGCTCACTCACCTATTTAGTAGGTACTTTTAAAATTGGACACAACATACATACATACAGGCACAGAATGGTTGAAAGAGAAACAGTGAAGGCACTTCAAAGGTCCGTGTATATTGTACAGGGTGGACTTGTAAAATTGTCACAGGGGCCTAGACTAACCTGTGACATCACTTCCTTCCTCTGTCTTTAAAGCATGTTTATGGACAAGCTGTGGGGAAGAAAAGGAGAAGTTTGCTTCGTGGTTTGCGCGACCTATGACATTCTCGCAGCTTTCCGTATCCTTCCATTGTCTCTTGCCCTAGGCCTCATCTACATCCTTGTCTGTCGGCAGGGACGCACACACGTCAGGGGACAACAGGGCCACACAGGAATGCAACAATGACAGAGGAGCAGAGATGGCGGGCCGCCCTTCCCTCAAAATCCACTCCACGGTATTTGATCTGCCCCATGTTTCCACAACAGGAAGGAGGACAATGAAGCCCTGCCTCCCACAATCCCATGGGCACCTGTGCTTTCCTCATAAGACAAGCCTATTATACACAGCAATAAACTAATTTCTCAGTATTCCTCTCACATGAAATCTAGATTAATGTTACTGTCCGTTCAGAATTGACTCTCGTTGTTTGTCCAATTGATATATATTACACCACGCACAAAGTGGCGAAAACTATACTTCCTCTTTTACAACTTACAGAACCTGTTGAGGAACAATGTATTATATTGTCTAGTACAGCAATATTGAACTCTGACAGCAAATACAGGGATATTTTGTGAGCTTCGTTTTGTCCAATCTGCTCCTCATGTCTTACACTGAACTTAGTAACAACAAATGTCAGCCCATTCATCAAGATAATTACTCAAAGTCTGCGACAAGACAGCCCTAGAAAGCACAAGACAGACTACTGTAATTTAATTAGAAACGTTTTTTCTGGGCTAACGCTGCACATAGAAAGATCTCACTGTGTCTCTCTCACGCACGCACGCACGCACTCACGCACGCACGCAATGAAAATGGTAAACAGTCTAAGAGTGCTTGGATTTCCAGTAAGGTACAAGCTATTAGTTTTGATGTTCCACTCAAGCAAGAAATTGCCCCAGTACATTAAGGTTAATTTAATATGAAAGGATGGGACTGGATTTAAATCAATGTTACACTTCCTAAGATTCAGAACTATGCTTTCCTCCACCAGGTGGTGCTTCAGTACCGTCACACGGCAAAATTACTGCTTGTCGTAGAGCACAGATAATATGGCAAGGTTCTTATGTAATCTCATGTTTTGTGGTCTATTCATTGTAGGTTTATTCTTCGCAATAGAAACCATGTGACTAGGTAGAAGCAGTCATGCTTGCAGGCCACTGGTTATGCGTTTCCTTTATTTGATTCCTATCTGGAGCTGAAGGTCACGCCTGGTCCAGTCACCACTTATGGTTTGCTGTAAATGAAACCTTCTGACTCAATTTTCTCCTTAACAACCACAATAAATCAAACGTGCACCACCCTGGCTGCTACTAACCCAGGCTTGCCAGTTGTTTCCAGCCTGGACAGTTAGTTCTGTAAGGATTTTCTGTCTCAACTTGATGGTACCGTAACCATCTGACCCCTGAATGTTGAACAGCGGTGCCCTGAAATCCAGCACATGTAGCCCCTGGATGGGAGACAGAGCACCCAGGAAGAAAACAGGCACCTAAATTAGAACTACAGCATTCTTATCTTTTCACTCGTTTCTATGTTTCTCTTTTAACACCCATTAATGTGGGGTCACTCGTCTCACAATATCCTCGGGACATGGAGCTTTATCGCAGTGCCTTGGAACCTTGTGTTTTTATGTGGGGCTATCGCCTATTGAGGGGCGAATTTGAAACAGGCTTGATAACAACACAGGGTGAAAGAAAATAACTGGTGCTTACACAAGTTGGCGATGATGTGCACGAAGACGTGTAAGTTACAAAGAGCGCTGAGGTGCATGGTTGTTATTAGCTACACTGTAGGAAAGGGGGTGTTCATCTATCCTCTGCATTGCCTCACAGCTGTATAGTATATCCCCGTGCCTAGCCTAGGTGTGGCCTTAAAGTAACCTGCTGAACGCAGGTCATTATCTAGCTGAATGTGTGAGGACAATGCATTTTCTCACCACTGTAGGGACACGAAGACATTCTCTAGGCCTAAACTCGCGGTCATACTGGATACTAAATGCTCATTCACACACATGCACACACGCAAACACACATGATTTATGGATTTATTGTGTTCTAATAAGCATCAATGTCATTTTATACAGCAAATCACACGTATCTTTACAATTATACACTTTAAATACACGACAATGATTCCTTGATTTGATCAACCACCAAGAAGATATATTGAGAAAGTAAATAATTTGTTTACATTCTGTTGTCTGTGTGAGAAGTAGACGTATGGGATGGGAGAAGGAGTCCATTCTAAAACGTCATTAACAAGTCTTTTTTTGGAATTGCCGAAGAGCAGTAACCCTACATAGAGCTTTAGGGGATAGTATATTAATGAACATAATTGTGGTTAAACTCAGAAAGACAATAGCAAAAGAGCATAAAAGTGTTGTCCTCATTTGGGAATCGCCCATTAGCCTTTTAGCTTTCTGTGGTTCCTCGCATAAATTCCCCATTCACATATCTCAGGGTTGAATTCAGGTCAGTTGCCAAATAAGGTGTGTAACTTAAATTAAAATACAATTATATATGCTGCCACCACACAGCAGTGTGGATAAAGTATTCCACAATTAGATTTTCAGCAACTGTTTTACTTACGGTTAATATTAAACCAATACCAAATATACCTATTACTAAAAAAGACTTGAAAATATTTGAAAGACAGACCTTCAATGGGAAACATGATTCTCTTATGGAATATATTAATGGGTATAATTATGCTATAGACACCAGCTATATTAAAATAATAAGGGTGTGTCAACTGACAGTATGTCCTTGTGCAATATATCGGGTAGAATTTGTACATTTATGAGTGATTAATCCAATCACACATTCCGGATGACATTGACATCACTCAGTTTATAGTAAACAACTGGATGTTTACACAAATGGGAACACCCGGCAGCAATATTACAAAATGAATTCTCAATAAAGTACCGTACTCATAGTTTTTGCCGTTTTCATAACTATAGCAGTCCCCGAAGATTCTTACATGTAGAGATGACAGCCATTCTAAATTAGGCAGAAACGCAATATTTAAGGCCGTGGCAAGTGACCAAGAGCGATACGGGGCAGCAATCTTTCCAACCCGCAGTGTGTTTCAACATATTTGGCTGCCTAGGTATGAACATTCAAATGTCTCCCTGCCTACCAGGTTCTGACAGAATGACAATCTGAATACACAAATCCTGGCAGCGCTATCAGGTGGATGTCAACATAGGACATGGATTACCAAGTATGCCAAATCATGAACACGCCTGATGCTGAGTAGGTTCAATGAAAGCCATATATGCATAATGACCATAAACAGTCAACATGCTTGGAATTCCATTAATGTTTTACCTCAGTATGTTTTGTGAGATCAGCAAGGGTTTTCCTTACGGGACAATATAAATGTAGTTAGATTGTGCCAGACAGGCTTAATCTATCCCAGAATGAGTATTCAAGGATAGATTTAACTCAGCTCTGGTTTAGAGCTGTGGTGTGCTACTCCTTCAGCGACCTGGGCGTCTCCCTCGAAGGCCCTGTTGTCATAGTGATGCTGATGTCTCTCAGGGTCAGCCTCTGACGATTCAGTCAGCGGCACCTCGTGCATGTGCTCTAGCATCGACACGGTGACTACAGTGACATCTGGTGGCGCTGACGACATGCCTTCTCCGTCCACCTCCTCAACACCCAGGGCCTTGAGGATATCACATTTACACATGGGGCAGGTTCTCTTCTCCAGTAGCCATGGCTCAATGCAGGCCTTGTGGAAAATGTGCCCACATGTGAGTACGGTTACCACGTCGCCTGCTTTGTAGGAGTCAATGCACACGGCGCACGTTTGCTCCTCCGGGCCCGTCATGGTGTCCCCCTTCTTCAGTGCGCGCACCTCCAGCCTGGCAATGGCCTTCTTAGCCTCGGACTTGAGCTTTCTCTCGACGCGCCTGTGCATGCGCATGTTGTGGATTCGGTGCGCGGAGATAAACACAAAGTAGGCAATGGACGCTGCCGTCACTATGAAGAAGGCGATGGACAGTAAATACAGCCAGTAAGTGTCCATCAACGGACCATGGGGACCACCCACATCAATAGCCATCATCACCTCCAATCCACTCTGGATCAAGCTGACGATCTCTGTGCCCAGGTTGTTGCCAACCATGATAGCCACAATGCCCGTGGCTTCCTTGTGGGCCATGTACGTGGTGCTGTTCTCCACATTGTAGACCACCACGGCAGCTGCCCTTTGTTGCTTGGCAGCATTGATCTTGTCACTGAAGTTGCAGTCGCCTCTTTTCACCAGCGCTATCCACGGTAGTGAGTCATCACTGCGGTTGTACACAGCACCCGCGCAGCCCATAGGATCACCGCTAGGCAGCATCACCATGCCAAAGGCTTTCTCCACCGGAGAGTTGCGGCCGTACACACCGCATTCACAATACCTGCTTACGGTTTGGTTATTCTGGCTTTCATATTTGATCTCCACAATGGCGGTCCAAATCACCATTGCCGTCACACATTGAACGAGTCCCGACAAGCACACCAACAACAGCAGAAACAGCGTTGTCTTACTTCCCATGGTAACACTTTTACTCAAAACAACAACATAAAGCAGTCTTTACAGGCCTGTTCAGGAGTAGTCCTTTGTTAGTTTTAGTTCCTGGTTGTTCAAGCTCCGGCGATCTGAATACAGGTAGAGTTTCACCCAACCTGCTGTCAGTAGTAATCTGATATGAGCCTTTGGTAACACAACACAGGCTTTGCGTCAGCCACTCAACTCTTGTTATCTTCCTGAACCTTGAACACTGAACACTCCCCTCAGAGGACAGGGTGCTGGTATTCAACAAGTTGAAGTACATAAGCCATACAGAACTGCTCTTTTTTAAGAGTCAAGGAACAGCACACAATAAGTAAAGCTGATAAGCAATAGCGATAAGAATAGACATGGGTCTAAAATACAAAGTACAGCCTGAAGCTAGTAAAAGCTGTTTTTATGTCATGGTAAAGGGGAATTCAACGTGTTTTTCTTGTAAAACTTGTTCCTCCTCATTGTAACTAGGAGCACAGGTTTTGAAAGTCATTATGACTTCATTCTGGTCAGTTGTTCTATTATCCTGTTTTGTAATCACACATGAACTTTATTTTTGTCACATAAAATGTACAATAGTGCCATATTTTTTATTTTTTGTACATGTGTCAAAAACATGTTCTGCCCAACAACCCTAACCTCCCACACCCACACACCATTTCACACACTAAACAATGCAGAGCCCATAATGCAGAAACCTAAACTAAAAGCAAGCCTCTTGCAAATTACATTTTAGACTATTGTGTTTCAACATGTATGCCTAATAAATGCGCAAATACTGGCACCTGCTGGTTGATAATAGGTCTGGTTTAACCCTCATGTGTTCCAGTCAAATCTGATCGATTTTAAAGTTTTCTCTCCAAAGAATATGTTTCAATTTTGTTGATTGCCAATATTTGACCACACAAATCTGTATACAAAATAATATAATTATTTTGATAATTTATTACATTTAGGGTGTTTTAGTTATGGTTCTGGTTTATATAGAAATGAATGGGTGAGTAAACTTATTGTATACAATTGAGGCACATGTCCATTGGTCCGATGGACAAAGCCTCTCCCAGTCCGCCATGTGAGTGTGTGTGTAAAAGGAAGTACACCTATTTGTACTGTAACTATTATGCCATTAATGAATGCATGGTACTAGTAGACAATGAATACATACTTGTAAAACTGAGGTAGATGCTAGACACTATTCCAATCATTACTAGTTTGATTCATCAGCTATTTGTTACTAGAAGAATGGAATGGATAGTAATTATTGTACTAGATAGTAACTAATGAATATACTAGTATAGTTAGTATAACTGAAATATACTAGTAACTATTTCAATAATTAATATTAGAAACCTACAAGAAGGGCTAATAGCTATACTGTTTAGAAAATATTATTAACTAATGGCATAGTTACAAGTCACTACAAAATAGATTGGCTGCTAGTCTCATTAAAATATCTATAGTCTTGAAGAATAAATGTTTGAACTGCTTGCCATTTGGGCCTACTGTGTGTCCTTTCATCCTACCAAGAACATAACAGTCAATTTTGACAGGGAACACAACCACTACATGTACATTTTTATATATTTTTTTATATTTCCTTGTAGGCTACTCCTCTTTGTACACAAATATATGATACATAGCAGAATAACCAGTATTTAATCTGTGTGTGTGTCGGGTCAATACATGTGTGATATTCACAAGAACTTAATTAAGTTAATAAAAAAGACACACCACAACTAATAATGTAGCCTATATAGAGTTATCATCAGGGGCAGTCATTTTCGACTTGAACAATTAATAAACATGAACCAAGCAACAGGACAGAAAGAACAGAAAAACAGAAAATTAAACATAATATAGACTATCATATGTATCTTAACCTATATGTAGCTGTAAAAATATGCCCCATATGCAGATATTTGGCTATTTTGTTACCAAGAGCACATTCCAATTTGTATTACAGGTTAAGAGAATAAATTCATTAATTAAAAAATAGCTAATTAGTTAACAATTTTACCTAGGCTATACTATGTCATTTGAACAAGCTAGCCAATTGTGTAAGCATTTCAAAGATTCGACAATGACGTTACAAGGTCATCATAGCACACGATCGACCACATGGGGGCGCCAGTCCTATAGGAATATTTATAGTATCAAAGTTTACACAGAAAATATTAAAGAAAACAGTATGTGTAGGTTACTTAACTAAATCGCCTATTATTATTATTATTATTATTATTATTATTATTATTATTATTATTAAATAAGCTATTGAAAACTACAGTCTGGTAAGGCAGGTTGAGACGTGTTTGCCTGGGTGCATCTTAATTTACGTGTATTTTCAATTAAAGGTTTGGAACAGTGCATTCGAGATATTTGCAATTGCAGGTAGGCTAAATATCTTACCGTGTTCCATTATGTCTTTCCATATCCTTCTCGGAAGTCCAATTTAGAGTCATATTTTCAGGGTACCTTTTGGAGCAACACGAACCGCGCGCTCCTGAACCCGTGATAACACCGGGGCAACTTTTAGGAACATGCCTGAACATATTCCTCGCTGCAAACAGTCCCCCTATTGGCCAATAATGCAGTTGGGCTTCTAAACAAATAATATGGGGAACCAAAAAGACACCATCAATGACTTGCTGTCATGGGTTCATTCTCCCGGCTATATGGCCTTGTGATATCAGAGGACATTTTTAACATCGAAAGTCAGTTGCATATAGCCAGCCACCTTACAGTCTCAAAGGTGCACCTATGTCAATGCAGCCTACTAGGCTAGCACAATTTACCCAAACATAGTAGTCGCAGCCGTTCTTAACACAAACGTGGCGTCAATTGGCCCATAGGCTATAGTTTATAGGCCCCAATTCATCCATGTGATGTTTGGTTTTTGAATGAATCCATTACTTTACCTAACACCCGAGGCTGCTCAAGTCGAGTGTAATGAATGGAACTCGTGATCTCCATTCTTAATGCAGACCATGCAAAGATGCTTTCACCCCAATAATCTTGTAGTCGTAGTAGTGTAGCATCTATGCTGCGTTTAGAGGAAGCTATTCATTTAATGATACATTGTCTACTTTGAAACACTATTTTAAAAACGCACTTAATCTTTTGACTAACGATATGGGTAAAGATGCAGCTCTGCACACGAACCAGAGAACTTATTTGATACCTTATCTGGGTTTAGTTTTATTTGCGTATTGTACAGTGCATCTTTTATTTGCAGCAACACAAGCATCCCACTCTACCATAGTGCGCCGAGCTCTAGGTAAGATTTGTTCAGTGTGACCGTGTTGCCTACTAATTCTATACTAATGTATTGCCGTATATTTCCGCGTATTAATAGTCAGCAACAATACTGATATATTTTAGAGTGATTTGCCATTCTGCTCTTGTTTGATAATAATAGCGGTGTTTTTTTATTTCAGAGAATGAGACAGAGTGCATTTCACCACAGTCCTCGGAGTTTCCTGAAGGGTTTTTTACTCTGCAGGAGAGGAAAGATGGAGGACTCGTCATCTATTTTATGATAATCTTCTACATGTTTTTAGCTGTTTCTATAGTATGTGAAGAATACTTTCTACCATCACTAGAAGTGATAAGTGATCGTAAGTGATATGTTAATATCAATGATTTGTGCTTGCGTGTTCATATATGCCTATACTACTACTTATGTTTAGAAGCAATGTGTCATATCCTATGCTATTTTTTTTGGCTTCACCAAACAGTTTGTAACAAATGACATATCAAATGTGTGTAGTTAAATAGGTATCATATTATGGGGTTTAGCTGGGGGTTTAGCTGGGGGGAGCCGGTCCATTTAGTCACCTGCACAGTGTCTGTGTTCTGTGATGCGCTCCTGGTGCCACATCCTTGGGGGTCTGGGGTATGTTGGTGTATAGGTTCGTTCTGTCAATGTCTTCGGGGTTCCATTCTCTGACAGATTGAGGTGGCTGGGGAGCGGGTCTGGGGTCCCTGGTGGTTTGTTTTGGGGATGGAGGGAATGGGACTCCCGATGTTTGTTTGTGATTGGAGGGTTGGGATGATGATCGTAACATGAGATACATAGTTTATATATTGTATTGTTTTAACTCATTTTGAATTGTTTTTAATGATGTAGTGTGAAGCACTTTGTGTTACATGAAT
>JAODLL010005424.1:0-10549 GCA_026546735.1 Forbesichthys agassizii
ATGTGGTGGTTGAAGAACTGCTGCAGCTTCTCATTAGTGAAGTTGATGCACAATTGCTCAAAGGTGTTGAACTGGAAAAATATGAGATTTCTCAGGCATATCTCACTATTTGAATTAAACAATAATATGCATCATGTATTTGATGTGAAAAATTTGCGATTTGAGAACTAACATCAAAGATCTCAAATCCAGCAATGTCCAGCACACCAATGAAGTGCTGGCGAGGTTGCTTGGTGTCCAGGGATTGGTTTATTCTCACCACCATCCACAAAAACATCTTCTCGTACACTGACTTGGACAGTGCACCAATGGAGTAGTTGACCTTTCAAAACAGTAAGTATGAATGAAGTAAATTACTATGGAGGGTCTTCGTCAGAAAACTATAACAGTTGTTGACTGTTCACCAGCTTACCTGTTGTACACTCTGACCTTTGGTGACCCATTCATTTCCAACTTTGACCCGTGGGTGGCAGAGGCCCTTGATCACATCAGCAGAGTTCAAGCCCATCAGATATGAAGCTTTGTCCACATCTGCTGAGGCGAGTTAAGTTAAGTACAAATTCAGCTGTTTGATGCCATATGGCATAGACCTTACCTCATCACTAACCTTCTGTGCCATCAGCCTCTGCCTGCTCCTCTCTCTGTTTATTCTTGAACTTCATGTTTCCATAATGCATGATGGCACCGGTCAGCTTGTAAATGCCATTCTTCTCCTCTTGGGTAAAACCCAGCACATCAAAGGCGTCCTGAAACCCAAAATTACATTTTAATGTTGTAATTCATTTCTAAATGATTTTGTAAGTATAATATGTTAAATCACACACTCCATTCCTCTTACATCAGTGGCCATCAGCTCTTCGGCATCATCAATAGAAGCCACAGTTGTCTCTCCTTGGGAGATGAAGGCGTAATCGTACGGGTTGTTGGTGATGAGCAGCATCTCTGGAAAAGAATAATCATCATACTTGGGATTTATACAAATATAAAAATGTCATAGGAAAATATGTTGCTGCAGCTTGTACCATATGGTTTAATATTATGTAAATGTATAAAATATAAAATATGTAAAGAAATGTGTCATATATACATATATATATATATATATATATATATGTATATGTATATATATATATATATATATATGTATATGTATACACAGTGTGTGTGTGTATGTGTATATATATGTGTATATATATATATATATATGTGTATATATATATACATATACACACATTTTTGTAAATGTATTTGAGGGCTTAATACAGAATAATTTGTTTGTATTCAAACCCAGTTCTGGTTAATTTGGGTATTTTTCTGGATATATGCAGAATAATTTGTGATTATATACAAACCCAGCAGTTCTGGTTTCTTTTGAGACAAGATCTGGTAGAAGATGTGATAATCTCTCTCAGCCTTAAGCTGAAACGTCACACGAGACTTTTCCAAGAGATCTAACCAGTACAAGAATATACAACATTTATATATTACCCACTTTCACCAGTCCTGTAACTGTAATGGTTTAGTTAGTACTTCATTCTTCATTCTGTATTAACTTACAAGTTTCAATATCAGCAGATGACAGCTTCCCGCTGACTCCAAAATGAATTCGGATGAATTTACCCTTTAAGTTAATTAGAAAAAGAAAGATAATTTCTAACTTCATTTTGTATGAAGATATTGTATTCAGAATATGTTTTCTGAACAACAAATGTATAATTTATCTAACATGATGATTCAATATTAGACATTAAGAAAAAAAAGGGCAGTTACAAATCTTGAGGAGTTGTCATTTCTGATGGTCTTGGCATTCCCAAAAGCTTCAAGGGCAGGGTTGGCCTGGATGATTTGATCCTCCAGGGTTCCCTAGAATGTAAAATAGATTGTATGTTGTACATGTACAAAATGTGTTATTCATCATAAAACAAGGATCTTGATTAATATCATGCATGCAGGGTATTTTGGACAGCTGTCTGCTGATTGGACCTTTTTATCAGAGGCTGAAGATTCCTTCTTTCCAGTAACAGCTGCTATACTGGCAAAGTATTGAATGACTCTCTTGGTGTTCACAGTCTTTCCTGCACCCGATTCTCCACTGGCAATGCAATATTGAAATAGTTTGTGGGCTGGCATTTACTCAATGTATAGGATGTTTGTAAATTAACTTACGTAATCAGGACGGACTGATTTTCTCTGTCTGTTGAGAGGAAAATAAATAATAACTATTATGTAGAGGTGCACTGTTAAAACTCTGGGCAGTAAAAAAAAAAGTACTGTTTACCTGAGAGCATGTACTGGTAGGCATTGTCGGAGATTGAAAAGATGTGAGGAGGAGCTTCACTCCTCTTCTTGCCTCTGTAGGCATTGACTACTGACTGATCGTACACTGGCAGCCACTTGTAGGGGTTGACAGTCACACAGAACAGGCCTGAGTAGGTCTGTGGGGGGTCACAATGTAGCATCAGATCATAGATGCACTGTATTAGGATACTGTGTCAGATGTGGTTGTAGAGGCTCACATAGATCATCCAGGCTGCGTAACGCTCTTTGAGGTTAAACAGCACAGCAGGCTCATGGAGGAAGGTGAACATCGCCATGTCCTCAATTTTATCAAACTTTGGCGGGTTCTGGGGGTGGACATCAATCTCCTTGACCGTCACCGTCTGATGATTTAAAAGACAATTGTCAATTAATTAAAAAGAAAATCTGAATTTTAAATGAATTCAATGTCAAGATGCATTGTTATGTTAATTTTTTTGATATTATACAATTCCCGAAAAGCAGATCCTAGATATGAATTGGTAGTACAGAACAGCTAAATTGACCTTTTAACAAGCAGTGTTTTTTAAAACGTTAACTTACCTTCCCAAACTCAGTCTCCGCTGTGACTTTATCCCCATCTCGACTCTGGATTTTGGCTTTGACATATTCCTTTTCAGGGTCTGGCACAAAACACTCCTTTTTCATATCAAAAGGTCGAGTCTGCGCCTCCAACCGCTCCTTATCCGACTTTCTCAGAAATGAAGCAGCCGTCCCAAATTCTTGCATCAAAGTGTCTCCCATTGCTGTGTCTTTAGATGTCTACCTAAAAATGTTTCCAAGAGATGTAGTCAGAATAGCGTTCAATATGTTAAGTACATTTATTATTAGTTTTTTTTTAACTGGTTGAAGTAAATTAGTAGCTGTATATTAGGTAAATCATGTATGTAAGTATTACATTTTAAGTATTATTAAAATATGTAATCCTCTAGTTTTTGTCAGATGCAAAAGCAACTAAATTTCGAACATAAGACAATGAAGAAAGAAAACCCTACCTGATGTTAATTGGGCTTACGTGTTACAGTATGCGTGAATAGTCTCCCTGAGGAAAATTCAACCAACATCAATCAGTGAATTGCTGTGGTTATACCAAGAGCTCTGTAAATTATATCTAATGTAGTATTACTAATGAAAGCATCTGGTTTCTTACCTCCAGGCTTCCCTGTGACTTTGTGTCTGCTCCACAGGTTATATAAGGCTCTGGCAGCCCATACATGGGCATTGGATGTGAGATTATACATATCATTTAATGATGTGGCACAAGAGGTGTGAGCATGAAAGGCCTATGAGGTCAGTTGTTGCTACAGGAGGGAGGGGAGGGGTGGATAACTACTACGGTTTTGGCATCATCTAGCATCACATATCTTGATTTGGAGTTCAAGTAGTTACATGGTCCATTCCTTTGACATTTCTGCCATATGTTGCCTTTTTCCATTGTAAATGTAAGTTCATCTTTTTTGTAGAATGTTTCACCTCATTATCAACAAAAGGCAATATAAAGTTATTGTGCAATTAACTGATTGCTGCAGACATGCAATAGTGTCTAAACTGTGTTGTGTCTATCTGATCTGTCTGTATCTGGTCACACGTAACCATCTCTGCTCACGAACAATAATAGTTTTGAGGTGCAAAACACCCAGTTCATAGTATGCCATCCTGTTTTTGTAGATATTGGTGGTGGTGTTGAGCAATGTTTGTTATAGGAGCCCGGAGTAAACATCTCCTCAGACATGGTGATGTATTATTACGGTCATAGCTTGTCAAGCAAGGAGACGAGTGAGAGCATTGAAAGTAACAAGGTGCTGAGCTAACGTTTTGAATTTACAGCCAAAGATCAAGACAGCTGTCAAGTGTGACCTCTCTGCATTAGAGAGAAAGGTGTGAGGCGTCCACAAGGTGATAATACGGTCCTATACTAACTAGAGACGTTGTGGCATTTGCTGGGCCCCACTTTGCTCCTCCTACTCGCAACCTCTCCCAACCTTCACAACTCCACACCTTGGGTTCAGAGTCTAGCTTTGACCTTGAGGTTCATAGCTGAGCTTCCAGGAAGGGTGGAACACACTGCTTCTATGTTAGGAGGTCCATTGTCAGCTGTCTTGCTCTCTCATTGCAGAAATGCTTCGGCCATTGTCGTAATCTCTCATAACCTTTCTCCTTCTTTTATATTTTGTCTGCAGACAGACAGACCAACTGACTGACAGTGCCAGGTGACAGGGGCGGTGCCCTCCACATATTGATGATGGCTGTATCCATGCTGGAACACAAGGTGAACATGGGGTCAGGTGGGGTATGCCTAATTAGGAAAAATAAATGTAATTTAAAACAAATGTTTAATGCAGAGCTAATATTCAAGAGTCATAGACATATTGAGATAGTGAAATATAAATTGAACACAATACACATAATGCAAATTACTAATAGAGAAAACTCTTTTGTCATGAGGACGTACTTATACAATCACAAGGGTGTAATTACATGCTTACTAAACACACATTAACAAATGTGAATGAAACAAAACAAAAAAAAATGTTGGCCTACCAGCACCTTATAACACCTCTCAGGTGACTTTGATGTTGGAGTCTCTAAAGAATTCTCATGAGCTCAAACCACAGATGTACAGTAGATACGCACTGTAATACCTACCTTATAATTAATGTATGCCTCGCTATTCTTGCAAAACGCGCCTCCTTCCAGTTATCTTCAGTGTTTCTGGTGTCTACATCGCTCAATATGCATCTTGGCGCCTTGTTGCCCTGCATTTCACATTTTCTATACTAACAAGACAAATATACCCTGGTTTTTATGTTTGTGGTTTCACGCTAAAAGGTAGAATTTCCAAGTTTATTTTTCATTACAAAAGAACACTTTTGTTTGAAATTGATTATTGGATTGGAAGGCAAGGAGTTGAACCTGATGTGCTGTTTGACCCAAGGTAAGGGTAGCTGTCAGATATTTTTGCGCCATGGAGCATGGTGATAATTAAGACATTCTTTGGAAAGTGTTATATCCTTCCAAGATGTTTTTACAGCTTTGTCACCTCTCCACCTCTAAGTTTGCTATTTATCTTTGATCACCTTACACACACTTGAATGTCTGTAATTAACTTCCAACATACCAACACATCATGATTTCCATTCTCAGATGTCTTGCAAACATTGCTGCAGGGGTAATTTGAGTGTCCTTTAAAGTATATGTACAAATTTACTCAAGATCTTTAGTTTCTGTTACCAGATATACTTTTCCCCATCGTCAGTGTTGACTATAAAACGTGTCCTTAAACCAGACTTGTTTCCTGATTCAGTTAAGATCAGCAAATCAAAATTTATTTTCGGAGTGCTGAGTAAAAAGGTTTGTAAGGATGGATAGCTAAATCTGCTCTATTTCAACAATGCCCAACCAGTGTAGAAGTGGTCTGCACCTTAATTTGCTCAACTCCTAGATGCAGTACATCTCTTATCCAAATTATTACTTTAAAAGCTTTCATATATCCTACACAAAATTGTGTCAAACTGCATCTGAACAATTGGACCACCTTAGTTTTGTAATATTCAAACGTTGTTTGCGTCTTCTCATCACGTGTTTATATTTTTATGTTTAAAATGAAAATTGGTAGATAGTTAATATTTAAAAATGTCTCACAGCCATGAAATGGATTGTAAAAGCCATGGAGATGATGAGCAGCATACGCTACCCCGAATCATACTTCATGCATACAATATGTTTATGAGATGCATATGACGATAGTGATAGTGAGGAAAGTATAAATTGTGTCATATGGTCATATATAGTATATGAAAATGGTTATTTAGAGTTATTATTAGTAACTGGGTATGTTAAGACAAGTTTATTATTTTATTATTATTTGTATTATACTGTAAATTTACTAGATAAGGAAAGTGATCCCATAACTAGTATTCAACAATGTAATGTAGCTGTGCAAACAGCAGTGTTGGATGTAAAGTGTATGCCTATACAGCAAGGAGAATGATGGACAAATACAAAACATGTCATTTTAAGCATTGCAACCTTTATTCTCTTTAATTATTAATAAAAATAAAAAGATGAAACTACACTACAGATTATATAAGCTTCTTGGAAATTCCATCTGACAGCTTCACTCTTCATCATGTGCTTTCTGACCAAAGCATATTATCAGACATTATACAGTAGTGACCCCAAGGGGCATATGAGGTAGCACACATATAATCCAAACAGTCAATTCACCAGTTTATTCTGGCCACATTACAAGCTCATGCTAACTTTCTTCAAAGCATTGACCTGAGCATATGATAACTTGTATGCAATGTGATCTGATCTACTGAATAATGCTAAAAGGGGAAATAACAACTTTATGTCACTCGCCCTGGAGCCGGCATCGCGGTTCTTAGCTCTCATCTTGTTGACCTGGGACTCGGCAATATCAGCCCTCTCCTCGGCTTCGTCCAGCTCATGCTGCATCTTTCGGAAACTTAGTCAGGTTAGAGTTGTCTTGTTCCTCCTGTGAATTCAACGGACAGGAGGACGTTTAGAATGAAGTCTTTTGAAACAAACATTTTGGGCCCTTATTATAACAATCACAGTCTAAAGCAAAATATGCAAACTGCATTTATGAAGTGTCAAAATCTTTTGCTACTTTAACGGTGGTGAAAATGGTTGCTGCGCCAGGTGCATGGTTCAAAAGGGATGGACTTACTCTCATTATTCATGGTGGCATTTTTGGAATAAAATGAAAAAATCTAATCAAAATGTCATATCCCATTCTCCTTACAAAGCCAGGGACATACACCGCAGTCTCCAGATAGCAATGTGCCAGACACGTATGTTTAGACCAAATAAACTATGGGTACTCAAAAGGGCGCAAGTGCATTTGCTATTTTAAAAACATGGGCACTGAACGGGGAAATGACAACTGCATCGGTCTGAAGCTAGCAAAGACAATAAGGGTCCTTTTAAGTTACCAAACACAGGAGCTTACAGCCTCCTCTGCAGTCCTCTTGTAGGATTTGACCTTCAGCTGCAGCTTGTCTACAAGGTCCTGCAGCCGTGCCAAGTTCTTACGGTCCTCCTCATTCTTAATTAAATATGCAGGGGAAGAGAATCGTGCTTTGACTTCACCAGAGACTATTACAAGGTGTCAACTATAGTATATGATTGGAGTACCTGATAGGAGAGTTCCTTAATGCGTCTCTCATATTTACGGACTCCTTTCACTGAGTCACTGCTCTTCCTTTGCTCAGCTTTATCTTCTGCCTCCAACTCCCGTACCTATGCAAAGAAATCATCTTTACATGTATAAACATCTCTGGTAATTTAATATGATAGCTATATCATATTACTGTGCAACGAATCACAAAACTCAAAAGTTCGGTTCAAATCACGGTTTTGAGCCACGGATCATTTTTAGGATCAGCAGGCTATGCCTATATATAACCTTAGTGATGTAACTTGGCTTTCCTAAAGTGGCACCTTATGACTTGCTGACTCTAGATGTAAAACTTAAAGCACCAGCATGCTTTATGGCACTGACATGGGCTGGCCTGACTCTGGCCTCCAGAGATTATTGGTCGGGATTCAAAATTCAACATTGAACAATCAACATTCAGTGCTTCAAACGTGCCATTTAACTGCAGGGAATAATTGCTTTAAAAAGGAACATTTCACACTACAATGGTTCAACTTTGAAATGAATCCGTGGATCACATGCATGCCGAACCGTGGGTGTTGATCCATTACACCACTAGTATGTATGTGTCTTTATATACAGTGTGTATATATATATATATATATATATATATATAACTGTATATACAGTATAACTTCCAGTCTCCTACCCTGGCCACCAGCTTCTGGACCTGCTTCTTGCCACCTTTCATGGCGATTTGCTCAGCTTCATCCAGACGGTGTTGCAGGTCCTTGATGGTCCTTTGTGTTTTGACTGCTCTATTGGCACCAAATTCCAGGTATTCCTACCGGTATGTATTCAAATTTGAGTAGTACCATACCCAATCATTATCCTCACTAACAGGAGCTATGGGAGCTATCTGCACACACCTATTTGATTTGTATACTGTATGCATTAATGGCATTAAGTTATATTTACTGTCTAACGTCTAAAGTAAAAATGTTATGTATTTAAACTCTGTGACAGTTTTACATTTTTAGTTTTGAATTAGTTTTAAATAGCTGCCTGTTTTAGATGAAAAAAAAAAATATATAAATAAATAAATATATGTATATATATTTGTATATAGTTATTTTGAGGTGCCTATACCTCACATCCCACTTGGGTATATGGGCGCTAGCAGTGTTCCCTACCCCTCCCCCTATAGTCACATGCTTTTCTTGTTGCGTTTCAAACAAACATTTATTTGTGGTGAGTGTACCTTTAAATATATTAGAAAAATATGAATTACTGTAACAATAGAGCTGACAGAAAACAAAGTGTGTCAAGTAGTGTAATTACACACCATGCTATTCTTAGGAAAAGCCCTTATAAAGTTTGGGCCTGCAACTCATATATGAATCTGCAACTGGGTTACAGTCTGAAATATACGTGACGTACTACGGTACTCCACAGGGACCACTGGACTCAAGGTGCTAAGTGTATGTTGTAGCTGTTGCTGTCCCTCACACTGGTAAACAACGAGATGTATTCCGATCTGTCTTGTCTACTGGACATTGTTTCCTTTCCTTTGTCCTTGGGTACAAAGATAACCCACTGGCATTCCTTGCAGGGCTGCGCTTTGTGATTGAGGTGGACAGCTTGTGTGGTATATTGAGGTCTGCACGTTAGGTAGCAACTGTACATGCCTGCCCATAAATGTCTGATGTATTTTCCACATGGTGCACAGTATATCTTGACTGACTGCTTCTGAGAATAATGTAATAAAAAAAAGATATTATTTATTTTCATGTAAGTGTGATTCATATAAATGAATCACACTTACTGTATTATAACACCAAAGGGCTGGTCTTTGGGGTTAGTAGGTTGAAATAGCAAGCATGTCAGCCAGTCAGACGAGAGGTCTTCGATAGGGAGTCCAGTACCCCTAGGGGGTCCTCAAAGGTACTGCAGGAGGTCTTCCAAATTATTTTATGCCAGACGTATTTTCTTCCGAAAATGTAATTGTCAATAATCCTAATCATTAGTCCAGCAAGGTGTCAAAAATGTTATGTAATAGCATAACAGTCTCGCAGTATTTATTTGACACGATTTCATAACACCATGATTCATATTCACGACGATGTATTTATTATTAACACTATACCTAGAAAATAGTTCCTATTAAAACTACTAGCTTGTTGGATCTTTTTGGAGATACGCATGTTTTCGAAGGAATAGGGTACCTTGCGGTCAGAAACGAAGTACGAATTAAATAGAGGCCACCTTCTCCCAAAACGAAACAATAAGAACAATGCCATTCTGCAATCCTATTAACGTTTTAATTTTAAACTCGGAAGTGCTGACAAGACTGGTGAGGTCTCAATCCTCTGAACCACCATTAATACAACCTAACCTGATCTAAACTTAGTGTGTTGTCTGTGAACTCTTATCTCTGACAAGTACTTTTATTCTCTATTCATTTTAAAACAAAATCAATCTTTATTTATATAGCACTTTTCATACAAATTAATGTAATACAAAGTGCTTCACACTACGTCATTAAAAACAATTCAAAATGAGTTAAAACAATACAATATACAAAAACATAAAGTAATACCACCACTCATGTTACACTGATCATCCCAACCCTCCAATCACAAACAAACATCGGGAGTCCCATTCCCACCAAAATAGCACAGTCTTGCATACGTCTTGCAATTTTATTTGACATAATCAGACTATAACATCATTAACATAACTATATTACTGACATTGTATGGGATCATCAGCATTGGTAATAACATAATAAGGTTAATAGTGATAATTATTAGAATAAAATTATCTAAGTATTAAGACTGGCCAAGTGCATTTTACAGAAATATAGAAAAGAGCGGATGAGGTCGTCAGTAAAGGTATAGTAATCATTAATCAACCCTATTAATCCCATATGATGAAACTAGTCTAGTCTCCTATGGAAGAATTAAAACACGATGAAACCCTAATTATTGCTAAATATCAACAGTTTAGCTAGACCATTAGTCCAGTTCTCCTGTTACAGAATATTTTTACTTGAATCCCTTTTTCTTGTCTATATGTATATGTCTATAATATCTCTCTCTCTCTATA
>JAODLL010005425.1:2500-10549 GCA_026546735.1 Forbesichthys agassizii
GCTATCAGAAACTGGCGAGCGATGAGGAGGAGGAAGGGGGGGCGGGGCCACGGGGGAAGCACTTCCTGCCGGACGCCACCCTGGACAAGAAGGACTCGTCGGACTCGGGCGTGCGCTCCAGCGAGAGTTCCCCCAACCGCTCGCTGCAGGACGAGGAGCTGCCGCCGTTGCCGCGGGATGCAAGCCGGGGCGTGGCCGGGGATGAGGTCCGCATGTCCATCTGCTCGGAGGACGGCTGCAGCCCCGAGGAGGCGTGGCACGGCAACCTGAACACCAGCTGCACGCGTAACAACAACGCCACCAACGCCCTTCACAGGCCCCGCCCCCCCGCCGGGGAGCTCATCGCCCCAGGCAACGGGACCAGGCCCGGCCCAGACAACGAGAACGTGCGGGTGGTCCACCTGAAGAGGGCTCTCAAGCCAGGCGACACGTCGGAGGTCTGCATCGTGACCTCCAGCACCGCGACCTCCGGCTCTGTGAGCTCTGGCACCGCAACCTTTGGGGAAGAGCGGGAGAGCATCCTGTAGGCCCGCCGATGCCCCTGGTGGTAACTAGAAGATCATAATTATCTCCTGCAGCTATTAACAACCACGCTGCTTTACTCAATATTACTGAATCATTTCTACATGTGAAAGTACTTCATGACATTTAGGTGACAAGTATAAATGTGTGTCTTAGCTCTGCTAGTTAAGTTAGCTAGTTGTATAATGAGGTCCGTATTTGTTAGCTTGTTCTGCCCTTCAGCAGTCCACTGTGTTTATATATATATATATATATATATATTAGAGCATGATTAAGGTAAGGTAAGGTAAGGTCAGGTAAGGTCAGGTAAGGTAAGGTATACATGTATTGGGCTTTAGGCCTCTGCGTCACACACACATCACTCATACACAATACAACGCTTATGTGCAAGTTCATAAGGTCATAAAAGGTAGGCAGTACACAATAGCCAGAACTAAACCATAATTAATAAATAAATAAATGCAATAAATATATAAATTGTCATTTTATGAAACAATAAAATACTAATGATTTAAGACCAGCACTAAAACAGCACTAAATTACACATTTGCTAATATATAAGAAACAAATGGGACTATACTCAATATATGTATAAATGTGTTTACCCTATGAAATATACACGTAGAAAGGTCTACAGCGCACAGTAGATGTACATAGATACCAGGTGTTTAGTTCTGATTATTACTGGTTAGAATCTTGATAGAGGAAGGAATAAATGCTTGTATCTGTTATGTATTAGACGTGTAGATGCTGGTATCTAGCTTAGAGTATACTGTGATGTGGCAGCTATGGAGTAGATCTGAGCAGTAGATCTTGAATTTGTGCTGACTTCACATTCTACACAATCTTTAAACTTGATTTGGAACACAAACAAAAGAACAGGCGGTTTATAATCAGCAAAGATAGAAGTAGATGCATTCCATATTTAAACTGAGAAGGTGAACACAGTGACTGAGATTTAAAGGTGTACAGTATTCCGGACCTGGACCTCATATTGTGACTAACAGAAAGACATCCCACACCCTGTGATATCCAGTGTTAAGGCCAGTCTTTAAAAAGGACAGTGCCATTTGAGGGACAATTTGATGATTCCTTTATCAACTACAGTAAAGGGTCTGGACAGAATTGCTCTTTAAAATGGCTGCACACTGCAGTTGGGGCATTTCAAATTTAAATGGTTTGTAGTTGTTGGATAAAACACTTGTGGAAATATTACTTTGTTTAATGCACTAAAAATGTAAATGTTTACATTATATTATTTGAATTAGTGGTAACAGTCGGAATGTTATTTAATATTTAATGAATGTTTAGATGTGAGCAAGATAGACAACCGTCTGCTCTGGTTAATCTTATCTTGATGTTCTGAAACCTTTAAAAGTTGTAAACGTTAAACACGGCTGCTATTGTGTTTTGTGTTGACAGACGATGGTATGTGTCCATAGGAGTAGCAGACTATAATACATGTTCTAGAAGAGCGAAATAAGTGTATTTGTGGTTAGATGTGATTCTTCTTGAGTCTTTTGAAGGTGTAACCTGCATGACGATGTGACAATAGAAACAATCCCTTTGTGATGCATGTTCTGTAACACACCTGCAACAATAAACCTGTACGTCCCTTTGACACCTTGTCTGCATGTTTACGCAAGTTACACACCAAGTTATACACCATGTGGTCACTCACATGTACTCCAGGGGGAGTCATCTACACGTATTAAAAGTAGTCAGGCCCAAACTAACCTCAAGCTAATGCTTGCCGTCGTTGACTACTAGGTGGGGCCTTTACAATAACATGCCATAATAATCTAATTAATTCACTAAATGTTGAATTCAAACATAACCATGTTAGAAGTGCATTGTGCTATGGAACACAATATCTATAGCCATCATTACTACAGTATGTACTGACTATACAGGAGTATGTGCTCATCTGAAGCCCTGCCCTTCTCCACTCCAGAGCCTGGAGGTGTTACTGGGTCTTTCCTGTAAAACCATGTTAGTGCCTTGCTCCACACAGGGAATAGAACCCCTAACCCTGGCATAGTTAGTATCCCAAGTGAGTTAAACAGCTTGTGTGGTGTTGCCATGACAGCAGGTGCACACCTCTTACCTGGATCAGCTGATCAAACAGCTGACCTTCCCCAGCCTCTGTCCTGGTCAGTCCGTTTTAACCATCTAGTTCTATGGTCAACAGACGTTTAACGTGGAGACCTCGTCTTGAGGTCAGCTGACGAGTCGCACCTCTAGATAGTGGCACCAAATGTGAGGAGCTGTGCTTGTTGCCTTTGTCTGCTTAGGTCTCATACGTAAGGGTGACTGCTATTGAAACATGGCAGGATAAGGTTTTAAACTAAACATTAATTGTGCATCTAGCCAACAAACAAGGTCTGGTAGAATACCAAATTAGACATGAAACTTGTCAAACAAATCCTTAACTACTTTGTCATCACACACACACGCTCTCAACCGAGACAGTAAAAACACCTAAAAACTTGTTTGGAAACCATCTTTATTAAACAGTCTGTTATTGTCAGTCAGTAGAGAATAATCTGCCAGTCAGTGTCCAGGTGTGGTTAACCAGTTAGACTGAAGCATCCACTTGATCATATTGGTTGATGATGGTGGTCCAATGAATCACCTAATTATTTGACAGACACTGACTGGCACTACCTCTATGAAGACATAACATCAGCTGTCCAGTTTGTTATGTGTCGTGTTTATTAACGCTAGTTTGTAGTGGTAGGCTGCGTTCCGATCACCTGGTAGTTCCCTGCCAAGTGGACTGCACAGGGTATTCAGACACGTTAAAAGATTCCAAACCACAGGGAGGAAAGATGCTCAGCTCAAATGGAACAGCGAACTGTGTAGGGAATAACTGAACAGCGTTGACAAGCAATATTACCCAACATGCCTCGGAAGAAAAAATAAATAAAAAAGATAGATAAAATGGATGAAATTAGTTTATTCATTTATTTATGCTGTACCGTACCAGTAGGCCTACTGGAAGTACAGTAAACATAATTCCAGACTGCAGCTGGTATAGACGACGTGTAAGTTATTCAACTGTAAATTACTGTATAGTTGATTAACTTATACTACTGTCTATACCTGCCGCCGCTCATTTTTAATGTGGACTACCAAAACAACAGTTTGATGCTAGTGATAGGCTGTTAGTGATATCTAAAAATGCATTACCTGCAATCCACAGAAGATCCATCACATTTATACTATACTGTTGTGATTATGCATATCCATATGGTGTCTACAATAATGTGAAAAGACCTAATGCTGCTGCTTTCAGTAGTCTGATGATCTGAGCATCCAACTACTGAAACAACAAACGTAGCTAATCAAGGTGCGACCCTGATGCTGGTGATCACGTTGTAGGGCATTCTGAAATACTGTTTTAGCGATGAGTTCCGTGTGAAGTTCCCCATGATTATGTACCATGTGCAGCGCATGTGCAGGGCGTGGGGAGCAGGGCGTGGGGAGCAGGGCGTGGGGAGCAGGGCGTGGGGAGCAGTGCGTGGGGAGCAGGGCGTGGGGAGCAGGGCGTGGGGAGCAGGGCGTGTGCATGGCGTGGGGAGCAGGGCGTGGGGAGCAGGGAGCGGGGTGTATACGGCTTTTGGTCGGAAAGCAGTCAGAGTAACCTCCCCCAATAACCATAGCAACCAGACCCCCCTGGGTGACAGATCTGTTGTTCAGTAAATTCCATCTGATTTATTCAGTTGCCAGGATACAGAACCCACAGCTTGATACAAACGGCCTGTCAATCAAGACATAATGCACAAAACAATTCAACTAACCAAAAACAAACTCCTGGCTCAAACAATATACATTAACCCATAACTAAATGTCAACTTATCGTGCTAGTTAAAACAGTTTACTGGCATGCTCAACACCTAACATTGCTTTTACTTTACTACAAAAACAATTAACTTCTTAAAAAGCTGAGGTATGTTGGTTGCTACAAAAACCCTTCTGGGCTACCGTACCTGGCGCAGTGCGGTTCAGTCCACCTGGTGCTCAACAGGCTCGAACCTCTAAACAGCTCAGTAGGAGCACACCAGGTCCGACAAGTTGGTCTCCAGCCAGTCTTGGTCTCCGCTGATCACGTGGTCCGGGAAGTCGAAGTGCGA
Source organism: Forbesichthys agassizii (assembly GCA_026546735.1). NCBI lineage: Eukaryota > Metazoa > Chordata > Actinopteri > Percopsiformes > Amblyopsidae > Forbesichthys > Forbesichthys agassizii. The sequence continues at coordinate 7,159 of JAODLL010005425.1, forward strand.
CCCGCGGCTCGTGTCGCTGAACGTGTCCAGATCCCGCTCCGCGAGACTCAGGGCCGCCGTCAGGCTCACGCCGCTGGTCTGGCGCGAGATGTTCTTGAAGCTGTAGAACAGTCTCTGCGGGGGGCTCGCGGCGAGGGTCGGGCTCGCGGGTACCATGACGACCTGGCGCGGCACCGCACCTATGACCTGCTGGGCGTCTGACGTGAAGCGCAGGCACGACGCCTGGTACTCCTCCTCGTAGTCATAGTCACCATCTTCATCATCATGACCCTCCTCCTCGAAGTTGGTAAACTCCCGTTTAATGCACGCGCGGGTGACGACGTGCTGGTGGGGCGGCATGGGTGACGTCACCGCCTTCACGCGGGGCTTCAGCCTGCTGGGCTTCTTGCCTCGCGCACGAGTGGAGGAGCCGGGGCTCGGCCTGGCCGCCGCCGCCGCCGCCTGGGGCCTCTTCCGCGGCCGGTACTTGTAGCCCGGGTGGTCCGCCATGTGCTGGAGGCGGAGCCGCTCCGCCTCGCGGATGAACGGGACCTTTTCTGCATCGCGCAGCGTCTTCCAGCGCCGCCCGAGCTGCTTGCTGATCTCCGCGTTGTGCAGCTCCGGCGCCGTCGCCGTCAGCTTGCGCCGCTCGGCGCTGGACCACACCATGAAGGCGTTCATCGGCCGCTTGATGTGCACGGCCGCCGAGGGCGAAACTGGGCTGCCGTCCATCTGTTGGACCATGTCTATCGGTGCATGTGCGTCTGTCCGCCGGCTGACCGGGTGCTACACACCGGCAACATATCTCCTGTGTCGGCCCCCCGCCGCCGTTTAACTCTTCTTCTTCGGTGTCAGCGTGCGTGCGTTGCCACGGCCCGTCAATCACAACCCCGCTCCCCGCCAATCACACGCCAGGAGAGGGCTAGTGGGCGGAGATTATACAATGTTCAGTTCAATAGACAAAAGCGTTTGTAACGTTCCTGATCTATTTATAATGACGTTCGCTGCGTAAATGTCCGTGGTGGTGACGTATGGAATTAGTTCGTGTTTTATAAATGCACATATTGTTTATAAAGACGGGCGCAAGTTGTCACTATCCCCATATCACCATATCACCAGTAACAGACAGACAGGAATACACAAATACATGGTTTATCCACTGACTTAATGTGTGAGCCATCTGTATGCTTGTTGTTATATAGTTCTATGGTTTAAACACAACAATCTATGGGTTCACTAATCTACAGCAAGGCACACACGACCATTAAATGGTTAATTGCCACGCTGTCCAACTCCTCCCGGTTTTGTAATGATATGTTAAGACAAGATATTATATTATACAGTATATTGTAGACAGCAAAACAGGACAGCAAACAATGTTTGACAAAGGTTATACATTATGATAAACTTTAATATGCTGAAAATGTTCCTATTTTAACAATATACTCAATTTTACTACAGATACGCAGTACTTCTACTGCAGCAGATACATGTTAGTACTTCTACTGTCCCCTAGAGTCTGGAGGGGGGGTGTGTGTGCCCCCTAGAGTCTGGAGGGGGGTGTGTGTGCCCCCTAGAGTCTGGAGGGGGTGTGTGCGCCCCCTAGAGTCTGGAGGGTGTGTGTGCGCCCCCTAGAGTCTGGAGGGGGGGTGTGTGCCCCCTAGAGTCTGGAGGGGGGTGTGTGTGCCCCCTAGAGTCTGGAGGGTGTGTGTGTGCCCCCTAGAGTCTGGAGGGGGGGTGTGTGTGCCCCCAGACCCGCAGCCTGCTGACCCCCCCGTCTGGGGTGATGACCAGGCGGACGTGACTGACAGGTGAATGCAGCGCAAGCTCCTCCCCCTGGAAGTGGTGTCTGTGGTGTGGGCGGAGCTACAGACAGGAGAGACACATTGACAGGTTACGTGGGGTGTGATTGACAGCTACAGGATGCTGAGAGGGCGGGACATCGACCTTGAGTGGCAGCAGCAGGACCTGCCATCTGCAGCTGCTGCTAGGCTCCTCCCCCGGCAGCAACAGGCAAGCCTCCACCCGGCAACCATCTGGGCTGTTACCTGGGGGAGCAGGTCACATGGGCTCACAGCAGGTCTGTGATTGGCAAGAGACATTATATAGATTCATGCAAAGTAAGGACTTTGGATTGGCCCAGCCCCCCGAGTCACATGACATGGCTCATGACATCATCGTCATGAGAATGTGTTTACCTTTGAAGTGGGTGGTGTCTATCTCCAGGCGGGTCACCACGCCGCTGTGGCCCAGCCTGAATATCGCCCAATCACAGCCCGGGACCTGCAGCAGGCCACGCCCATCCACCTGTACACACACACACACACACACACACATGCTTGCATGCCAACATATGCACCATGTGATCCAGTGATCTGTGTCCGTGTGTGTATGTAGCGTGTAGCATGTGTACGTACAGTATGTGTGTGTGTGTGTAGCATGTGCATGTACAGTATTTGTGTGTGTGTATGTACACTATATGTGTGTGTGTGTGTGTGTGTGTGTGTGTGTGTAGAATGTGTACGTACACTATATGTGTGTGTGTGTGTGTGTATGTACACTATGTGTGTGTGTGTATGTACACTATATGTGTGTGTGTGTGTAGCATGTGTACGTACAGCATTTGTGTGTGTGTGTGTGTGTATGTACACTGTGTGTGCGTGTGTGTGTAGCATGTGTACGTACACTATGTGTGTAGCATGTGTACGTACAGTATATGTGCATGTGTATGTGTGTAGCATGTGTACATACACTATATGTGTTTGTGTATGTGTGTAGCATGTGTACGTACAGTATATGTGTGTGTGTATGTGTGTAGCATGTGTACGGACACTATGTGTGTGTACCTGCAGTATTCTAGGACGGTCAGGTTTACGAGCTGTCTCCCATCCATCTGCCATGTTAACAGGCCTGCCTGCACCTGGTGACAACTAGTATTCCTCATCAATAATAGTAATAACTATAACTAGTAATAGATATTTAGATATATATAACTGGTATGTATGTTACTATATACATGATATATTACTACTAATAACTAGTACTAGTGATTGCTATATATAACTAGTATATGGTACAGCTACTAATAACTATAACCAGTAATATATATTAGTATGTATGTTACTATATACAGTATATATAACTACTAATAGCTATAACTAGGAATAGATATATAACTAGTACACAGCCACGGAAACAATTACCAGACCACTACACATTCTTTAAAATTAAATAGTATAAATATACTGAAAATATAATAGAACATATAGAAAAGTTATATAAATACAAACCTAAAAAATACATATATTACATGTAAGTAAAACATCTAAATGTCTAAGAAGTAAAAATCTGAGAAAATGCTGCCGTGGCTGTATATGTTACAGTACTATACTATATATACTATGTGTATATA
>JAODLL010005426.1:0-10303 GCA_026546735.1 Forbesichthys agassizii
GTAGCAGAGATGATGTGCTCCTTTGACAAATGCTACTCCGGTGGACGGTGGACTCATCCCATTCATTGCGCGTTCACATGTATTGGAGGCGTGGTTTAGGAAGGATGATTGAGGCAAGGGCGGTGCTTTTAGTCGATTGTATCTTTCAAAATATGTTACTGGTTTTTCCAAGATGACATACTCATCCTTTAAGTGTTGTTAAACGCAGGATATTTGCCTTTAAAACTGTGAATCTTAAGTATCCTAAATGAATAGTGATATAAAATGTTGGTACTGGTCTTCATAACTGACCTCTGGATGTAAGACTGCCCATGTCCCTCCATTCAGAACTCCTTACTAAATAATCATTAACTTGTAATAATGTCTTAGCTATATCATTATTAGTGTTCAGTGCATGTAGACCCATAGTTGAACATGTCTTGTACGAACAGAACCATTAATTTATAAACAAATTCCTTCCATAGTACACACTGTACCGAGAACTGTACTTGTTTGTATTAGTTTAATTCCAACTTACGAAAGTGGAAACAGAATAATTTTGAAGGCAGCCCAGAGAAAGCAGAGAATGTATCCCTGGATCCAATCAGGGTGTACCACTCATAGTCTGCTGCATTATTGAAGCGCATTGTGGTGTGTCAGGACCGCAACGCTATGGGAAGTTATGTTAAGAGAAAAGTTGTGCAGAATGCAAATATCAACTAATTAAGTGCGGTATTCACACAGGCGATTATGCAAATTATCAATACAAATATCTACACTTCTCTCTGGGGTCTCAGATTGGGGTGGATACTAGATAGTAGATGAGATGAAGGCCTAATAATCTGTTTGCTCAGATGTGTTTTATAGTGGCCTTAAAAGAATATAATGAGTCCAAAGGTGGCAAGGCTCAAAGGGAGAAATCAAGGATTATGACAATGAATCTAATAATGCATGGGTAATAAATCCAATGTGTGTCTTGAAACACTATATAGACCTTAATTATGTTGCCTAAGCATTCCTAAGAGAATGGGCCTCTGCTGCAGAATGATTAGTTTAATTCGACCAGCACTTGACAGGTTTGCTAAAACGAGCCTATTATCTACCGTTTATCACGTCTGTGTTCACACCTACAACATGATACAAGATGATAAAAGCCAACTTGATTCCTCCAGCACCATAAATTGTGCATCACGTAGCGTTTAACTAAAGAAATGTTAGAATAATTCATGTTTTCCTCTACAAGTGAGGATCTCTTTCAGTATAAAACATTTACTTTTAAGAGGCCATGTTAGCAGAATATAAGAAGAAAGGCTATTGGCTTTCCCCAATTACTTTTTGTCCTTCATTTGGAGCCATCACTCCTGCACTGTGCAAATGCAAATGTACGGTAATAATACAACCTCTTGCTGTGTAATCAATTCCTTTGATAAATAATAATGTCCGGGCCAGACGACACTGCAGATTTTGCAGGTAATGAGGCCTATTTTTAACATGCCTGGGCACAGCATGCATTTAAATGTGGTGCCATTCATGCAGATTCATGAAGTACGCAGCACAAACATCTCATTACATAACTGCGTATCATTTATAAAATACAGTGGAGCCATTAGTATAACCTTGCGTTTTTTGTTAGTAGGGGACTGTGGGACCTTGAACTCAAGCTTCCACAGTCTAATGACCAACAAAAGCCTTGCCCTATAGCCACCACTACACATTCATCATATACATTTATTTTCCCATTTTAAATCAATTAGCTCACATAACCATGAATAGGTACACAAAGCAGTTTAACAGTAATAAAGATACAATATAAATGAGCACATGTAAAGTAGATGCTTGTTTGTTATAAAAATGTTTATTTAGAATAAAACAATATAGTCATAATACACATAGTGTGGTCATCTATTCTACATACCTCAGGTGAAACAACACAGTTCTGCCATGGTGCAGTTTGTCTTCATCGTGATGATTATCTTTAACATCATCGTCATTGTCAGTCCACAGTGAGAGGAGGTTATAGTAGTGTTGTTAAATGTCACAGGTTTAACATGATAGCATACTGTATAGCACAACACAATGCAGTGAGTAACCAGTGCTAGGCCAGTAGGGGGGAAAAAAACAACAACAAACGACGACTGCTAAAGTAATACTCCTGTTGGGGGCATGGCTACTGTCAGCAGACCACAGACATACTGTTGTACAGTAAGCAGAGTGGGTTTTGTTTTGTTTTAAACTTGGCATCTCCTCATAGTAGTACACCAATAAGGTAAACACAAGCTTGGAATGCTAAACTGGCTGTTTAGACGAGTTTGCGGACCACGCAAATTAAACTGTTTTAGTAATTCTGAGGTAGCAAGGCAATCATGGCTTTCTTGTGATTTTTCAACATATATCTTTATTTTGTTTTTAGAAAACTATACTACACATGGTGACTGCAGGCCTTTTGCAAACCCAAATTCACAACTTTAGGTTGAAATTATATCTATATTTTCCAAAAGTTATCAGTTTTATACACAATCCCACTTCGGTTCATCAAAAGATATCTCCGGTGGCCCTCCGTGGAATGACAACTGTATAGGCACAAAAGGAGTGAAGTACGTTGACAAATTGCAATCGGCATGGCGACTCAGCCCGGCATGTCAACGCTTTAAAGGGGAACTCAACATGCAAGATAAATCTTTTCAGGGTCTACTTCATAAGTTATTCCAGCAATTTCATATTGAATACTATCATTAGCAACGGGTGACCTCAGGAATGGGGGCGTTCAGTTGAAAGGGTTAAAAAGCAGAAGATAACAGTGGAATGGCAAAACAGTTCATCTAACACTTTTTGATTCACACTGACTGCAGACGTTACATACAGAAAACAAATCTGGCCAACGCTCTCCCAAAAAAACCCCACTCACTTTACAAAGCCCCAAGCCCAAACCTTCGACTTATTTATACAAATCACTGACAAGTGTTAAACTGACCAATCTACAGTTCAGAAAATGTACAGTTTGCATAGAACAAGACAACACTGTGGTGATAACAGTTAGATTCTCTGGTCCTGTGTGTCTTTGGGTTTTAGGGTGGAAATTCTGCCTAGGTGTGAGGAGACGTACTAATTCTGTCCTCTAGTACTGAGGTGATAGGGGACACAGGAATGTCCTGGAATTCTTCAGTCTCTTCGTACACGCACGGCCCACTTGCTCAGACACCGTCCTCAGGGGTCAATGTCCTCACATTACCTGAAAGAAAAATCAGAGACCCCTTCACACACCCCTCAGTACACACTGTACATGCACATGTGTGTCCGTACACAGCCAACAGAGAATCAACTTAACAAATAAACAAACGGATGAAAAGCAATAGCCTAATGCAATGGTTTAGAGCAATGTCTTTATGTGTGTGTGTGCGCTTTCAAAGTGTGCCTGAAGGGCAAGAATTGGAGACCCATTTGAAATGGGCCTTATTATACTCTGTGGAGAGAAATGGTTTTACAGTAGCGCCTCGTTGCTCTTCATCAGGAAAATACAGGGTGGAAATATCCGTCGATCACCTAAGGTAATCGCGTTTGAAAGTCTGCTAAGTGCATCGCACTCTATCAAACCTGTTCCAGCCCATTAGAACCATGGAGCGAGCGATAACGACACTGGCATTCACAGATGAGTAAAAAAACAAAAAAAAAAACAAAGAAACAACAAGATAAAAAAAGAAAACACATTATACCGTTCCTCTTAAACTGGATAAGAGAGCTAACCCTATGAACCCTTGGCTTGGACTTAATTCCCAATAGAAACCACATGAATGATAAGGACGGTGAGAAAATAGATGGTTTGGAATGAAGGGCTCTTTAAAAATGTAATGCGGGTGGATGCTCAGAAGAGGCTTCAATGCAGGTTCATTCTTTCTTTTCCGAGTCCAGAGGGCATATCCAGAGCACATCAATTCAGACCGCACCAAACCTTTAATCCAATGAGCTGATGTTGATGTGTGGCTGTTAAAGCAGCCACCCAAAGCAGCCTCAAAGTAAGCAAGCAGTTCAGCGAGACCAGGTGCGTGGCTCTTGGTGTGACAGAGGAAGAGGGCTGTAGGGAGCAATGACGCTTGCAACAGGTCAGTGCATACAGCTTTCGCATTGCCTGTGGCCACAATGCACCTTGTGTCTCAGATAGAGGAATGGGGAGAGTCACTTACAGCCTTCCCCACAGACCCATTCGTTTTGTCTCTCTCACAGGCCATTAGACGGGCAACCTGGGACTGGGGCAGTTCAAATGTGTGTGTGACGGGGGTGTTTCAGTTACATGAGCCGTAATTATCTCTAAAGCCTTGCTGTGCCCCAACCGTGTTCACCTTTACAATGCAGTGAGCTGGACACAGAGCTGGCAAAGTCTCACCACTGTCTTCCCACGGGAATGAACCCAGTGACCGCTTCTATGAAGAAGATACTGTTGGTCTCCTTTGCTCTTTTTGATTTCCACTAAGCACCTACAGTAGCTCTCACATTATATTCCTGCAGGTACACACGGAGCCCTGACCTTTAACCTTTGTCCCTTTCACACACAGCCCTAATTTGTACCAATCAGACGAAGCAACTGTAATGTGGGTCTGTGATGCGTTTAACCTATAGACGCCACAGTTCCCTTTGTTAGGTTTGAGTGCTTGATTATGATTTAATGTGAAACTATGTGACTGAATTAATAAGAACCAGAAAGGTTATTTAGAGAGTTATAGGAGAATGAGGAGATAACACATTAGGTGCTAGACAAAACATCTAAATGCCTAAATGATCAGGGAATGTGTAATTTAGAGATGGGTTATGTCAATACTAATTCTGAATTCTAAGTAAAAATGAGTGTGGCAGGCTACTTAAAGTTGATCCCTAGCTTTTACCTCTATACCTCTATCTAAATATTACACATCTTAAAATACTTCCACACTGTGTGGCTTTACTATATAGTTTCCTTTTAATTTAAATTCCCCTTTGTGTGTGTGTCTAAGGGTAAGCGCATGTGTGACTTAGGAGATAGTCGTACCTGTGGTCTTGAAGAGAGGCTCGAGGCTAAAGAAAAGACAAAAGCAACAGAGTGGTTAGTCAGAGGCACAAAGTTATTACTTTTTATTGTATTTTAAGTCTACACTAATTTGCCTCCCTGCGGGTGGGACCCTCCTACACACACGGGAAGATGTTCAGCTTTGTGTGTATGTGTGTGTGTGTGTGTAATAGCACATGATGCTAATATCCCTACGGCCTCTCTCTGCTAGATTGCAATAGATTTTTAACTTTACTCTTGATAGGAGTTTTGACCTTGATACCTGAAGGTTCAAATGCAATTTAATGCAGGGAGTTCTAACGTGCTACCCAAACATGTTGTTTTAGCAAACGTCACCCAAAGGTACAGTATCTTTCATCACAATTACTACCCACAGGAAATAATGAGGCCAGAACGCTTCCCCCACGTATACAGCACAACTGTGAAGTTTAACATCACATTACAGTATACGGTAACGCTGCATCTCCGAATATCACATAGCATATGATATAGAGCCTATTGGTAAATGTTACTTTAATTTCCTCCATTTTCATTGCGATCAATACCACATCTAAACAAACACACACAGACCTGTGAAACTGTAAAAATACCAATAAACGTACACTAGCTTGGAGGTACCTCATCACACCATCACCCATGCACACGCAAGCATGCATGCACACAGATGCAACTGATGAGAGTTAAACGTGCACACAGTACAGTACGCCCGCAGGCAGGGAGCAGAGGCAGCGAGATAAGAGGCTGCCAAGTCATGATGGGAGAAGCAGGTGAAACGGCAACGTGGGAACAGAAGATGAGGTGATCCAGGTGGAGCATGCGCTTTTAGCAACGATGTCCAGTAAAAGTCATAGAAGCAGAGCGAGGCAGCTCATTGTACAGACCGGATGAGAATCTGTCTCCTTTTTTTGGGACTTGGCCCCGGGGCATCGAACTCACAAACTTCCAAGTCTCCAGACGGACACTAAAACAGCGAGGCTACTCGCTACATTACTCCTGTTTAATTATAACACTGTCTCCTCTGTTATGTATTGTTATTGTTCTATTATCTACTTCACTTGAGCTGCCCTTGCCCAGGTCTATTGCGAGGAAATGAAAAACATAACAGAGAATTCATAAAGCGTCACGGTGAAATGTATAAAATGGTTTGTTTGAGGGTGAAACAATGTGCTGCTACGCATTGGGCCGCCTGATATATCGTTTTTTGTTGTGTGTGTGGTGCGCAAACGTTATTGGCTCTCAAGTCTCGAATGCGCTGCTCTAGGCAACAGACATTTGTCTCCACTTTGACCAGGCGGGCATCATTTCACCCAGGTCCTCCAGACTGTGTATTTCTATTAGAAATACAATCTTTTTTTAGCTCTCCTCCAAATGCGAGGCCATATGGGTGATTGCACAAGTCACATGTTTAGTAGGCGACTCGATGATGCGCAGGAAAAGTCTAAAAGAATACACCAACACAACACAAGCAGAGCGTGTCACTTTCCAGTGCGGCGGGAACAGGAGCAGGCTCGGAAGAGGAGGAAACTTACAACTGCATGCAGGGAAGCTGTTGTTAATCTGCTCCATTACATCAGCCAGGTCAGAGCTGCTGTTGTGGGATCCCAGCAGCTCACCTGAATACATACAGTATTCACATACACACACACTGACTCTTCTGTGGCGTTTGACACAAACAGTACTATACCAAAGGGAGTGGCTCTGTTCTGACTGAAAATAGGGTCTTATAGGAGGCTGCGTCCTTAGTTTTGAGTAAAGTCGGCTTTATTTATAGTGCACGTTTAAATGCAACCAAACCGATGTCAACAATCACGTTTGTTTACACTGGGTGCCTTGGAGAGCCTGGCTGAGGTCTGTTTGGTTGTCTCACCTGCATTTTCGTGAAATGGCCCTCTTTCTAGCACAGTGGGGGAGGACACTCCATTCACCCGTGAGTCGACGTCCGGCTGCAAGAAAGAGAACAGTGCTAAGACAATGGTAAAGAAAACTATTATTTTACCAGGTAAAGACATTTTTGGGAATTCGACTTCCCTAAGTAGTCAATTGTGAGAGAAAAGGGGTCAAGCCAACATATCTCCCAGCCTACAGTAGTGTTCAGTGTAGTGAGCTGTGAAATGGGAACTGACTTCCTATTTGATGAAACGGGTAATTTGTCAAATGCAAGAAAATACATTAAGTGAAAAAGGTAGTCTGCAGCACTCCCGTAAACCTCAACAGAATTATAGCACATTAATCGATTGCCAGTTAGCTACAAGAAGCATTCTACACAATCCCTCATAGACAAATGATCAATTGGCAATTGTCACGTCCTTACAGATGCATGGAGAAAAACCCTTGATGTCCAGTGACATTTTCCACAGTATAGTGTTCCCTTTCTACGGCAAGAAACAATTGATTACCCCTTCAACAAGTCCCTCTTCCCTCCCTACATGTTTCATGGGCCCCTGGCCCTAGCAAAGGCTAGCACGCTGGAAGGAATGAGCAAGAGCTGGCCCACATCTCGAGGCCTGGAATAAGGCAGACGGATAACCGGATATCATGTTAGTGGACGAAAGCAGGACGGCAAAATTAGTTGTGGCCGGCAAAGAAATGCCGACGACGGTAACGACAAACGGCGTGCCGTGGAAAGTTGAAATATTTTAGCTTTTTGCTACTATTAGCAACATTTGCTACTAAATATCTATTGAATACATTTGTATTATATTATTTGTAAACAATACAACATCACCGTTGCAACATCACCATAGCAACTGCCATTCTGTACATCCATTGGACTTTAATTCCATGCCGTCCAGAGTGTTTACCGTCTACCATCTGCCGTGTTCCATATGAATGCAGCATTTGAATTGCTCAGGTAAAGCGAGGGTTTCTTGTTAAGGCGGTGCCCAAAATTCATTCTAATGCGTGCCCAAAAGCTGTGGTTCGACAGGCCCCTGGGAGATTGGCGAGTCATATGTAAAAGCTACACAAAACCTAATTTAGCGTGGTGATGTTTTAAATGTATGTATGCACACACATACAGTATATGTCTGTGTGTTTCATGTTTAGTAGACAGTCGTGTGTTTGTATGTATGAAGTGTGCTAATATAGGTTACAGCATTTGATAAGAGCAGCTGATATGCCGTGGCCAACTGCCCACTAACTTACCATGTAAACCAAGTACGGTAGTTAACAAAAGGCACCACATGTCTTTGCACTACACTGCTATTCAGACGCTGAAGTACTGCAGCTTAGTTGTTCTTGTCATTGCTTATGTCGTATTCTTAGAATACACATTCATGCAAATGTAACCAGACCCAAATTGTCATGTTCAAAATCCCCTAACCATAATTTTAAAAAGCCAGTTTGGGGCAAACAGACCAGATCGAATACATCCTAGTGACTTATTGCTATTTTGATAAGGAGAAAAAATAAATGCTTTTTTTTAATATCACTGGGTACATTTATGGACGACAGGTGGAATACGGTAGTGGCAAGCAAAATATATTTCCTAATAAAAACGAATCCCGCTTCATCCAGACTGGGTACAGAAAAAAAAGCATGCGTTTCTGTCAACATGGTAAACCTTATCCCATAATAAAACTGCCAAATCACAGTCAGCAGGCTTCCGGGGCAAGTGTTGTGACTTATTACATGCCTCCAGCTCCATAGCAACCAGAGAACCAATACCTAGCCTGTGTTTGCTTCCTTTGATTGGGCTGGCCGGCTATTTGTTTGGCTCGAGGACCACATATTTCTCGCCTGGCAAAAAGCGAGGCGAGCAATTAGGCTTGGCGTAAACAGATTTCTTTGGGGGGAGGCTATTGACAGAGATGTACAGGTAGGAGCTGTGGACCCCTGGATGGAATGGTAATGATGTGATTAGGACCTAATCTGAGTTCACACCACTGGTTTGTGGTATGCCAAGGCCCAGCAGGCCAAGGATGATGAAGGAAATTAGATTCCTTGCAGGTAACAAGTGAATGTGTGAAGGATGTGTGTGTGTGTGTGTGTGTGTGTGTGTGTGTGTGTGTGTGTGTGTGCGTGTGTGCGTGACACGGCTGATGGGTGCGAATGCACCTGCATGTGGCAGGTGACTAATGGTGAGCTGCTCAGATTTAAAAGTGATTTCTTATAAAATTGCTGAGGTGTTTTAATAGGGATGGGAGGAGGCGCTGCTTGCTGGAACTGCATTTTGACTGTGTGACATCACACATCATATCCACTGATTGTAAGGAAGGCGACAGTTGTCCCGCCCACCAGCTGTGGCCCCAGTATTCAAACCAGCCATATTATCTCAACACCTGTGTTACAGCTCAGTTCACTTTTGAAACAAGCGAGAGTATTTTCAAGTGTATAGGTGATATAAGTATGCTTGCCATTTGGCTCCGGTAGCCTCCGTGTTACTGCAAACGTTTTAGGGGTGTGGAAAACAAGATGGCTCCAATGTTGAAATGTGATGTGTAAAATATTGAAATGTGTAATATATAAACAGCTTTGCAAGTGGCTCAGGGTTGCGAAATGAACACTAAGCCTTTCATTAGTACCTTCTGACAACCGGTTGAAATAAAGAGGATTTGAGCACGTAACATATTCTGCTTAATGGAGCATTTCAAATATTCATTCATTCCGGGCAGCCCAATATAGTGTTTTGTGTGGGAGCAGAGTGCCAAGCAGTGCCAACCATAAACCATCGGCAACTTGGTTTATGGTGGCCAGCAGTTCACATTAGCATGGAGGAGGGTTTATTCATGTCACAGGGAAAGGGGTTTCTTCTTGTACTCAAGCTTGGTGTCAGTCAAGTGAAAAATAGACCTGTTTCTCTGTATAGCGGTATGGGGGAAAGCATTGATGCACCACTGATGGCCAGGGATCCTGGTTCCTGTCGGAACAAGCGGGAACATCCGCTGCTGAGACATTAATCCAATGCAATCTGCAGTTCCTCGAACTCCATTGGCCATTGGAGGACTCTCTCCCACAGGGAGTCAATCCTCATAGACCCCTTTGTTAACATGTCCAACTTAACAGCAAAAATGAGCGTGTTGGGCTTTATAGCTAGTTTCCCCCATTCATAACAACTGTGAGGGTGAAGTTGTTATAACTCACAAGTATAAAATATATATCAAGTCATACATTAATACAATTAGTATGGATAACAGGGAGTTACAGACAGTCAGGTATGTAACACACTGTACCTGGTATAGTATAGTAGCTGTATGACACAGTCTATGTACTGAACACACTGTACCTGGTATAGTATAGTAGCTGTATGACACAGTCTATGTACTGAACACACTGTACCTGGTATAGTAT
>JAODLL010005428.1:0-10547 GCA_026546735.1 Forbesichthys agassizii
AGACAACACAGCCCTCAGGTTCATAGGGGCACCCAAACCTCTCCACCACGATAAGGTGATGGTTCCCGGAGAGGTCAGGGACAACAGGCTGAACATAAATCTTTGAACCTCGTTCAGGTTTAATACAACACTCATCAATACACATGAATACACACTGGCAATCAATAACCAACAAACACGAAGTAATCTCACAGCTGAATAACCCCACACCCACACATCTGACAATCAACAAACGGTACTCCACAATAAAACAGCCAGGCATCCAAGCAGGGGACCGACACACTGCAGGGACAGGACCCACACCAGGACCCAAACTGGAAACCACCCTACAATTCCTATGAGATCATTTCTGAAATGTGTGTACGTGTTATTGAGAGAAAATGAACAAACATGCCATGGGTTGTGGCTTTGAGATCAAATATGTGCATAAGTACATTTTATAAATAATATGATGTTCACAATTTTCCCTTTGGGTCAAAGATATTTGGTAGCATGTCTGACAAGTATTTCAAGCTGCAGGTGTTTGGGGAAGGGTTTATCGATGGACTGTATCATCACAGGGCCACTGCAATGAATGGAGAGAAAGAGAGAGCGAGTAGAGTAGTACACAATGTACAAGAACAATGGACAAAGATTTTGGACTGTGTGTGGGGGAAATTTTAAGGAAAAGAACAGTTATTTTCAGGGTCAGAAGAACTTCCTCCTATTCAAACAGTAGCAGCAAATACACACACAATCTAACCATTCTTTGACCCTAGTCTTCCTGTTGCGTGGATGGAAACTTTTGACCAGTTAACAGCTGGATGAGCCATGCGCACGTGCAGGCACCTAATTCCAAAATTTAGATGTGGTTGGTGGGGAATTTCATCTAGATGTTTTGCATGTGTAAATACTGTATGTCTCTATTTAAAACATCAAGACCATGAAAAAAAAACATTTTCTGGAACAGACAGCTCCTACCTCCCACAGATTAGGGATGTAGGAGGAAATGGGGGTTTGTTGCTAGGGAAACCTGGGAAGGCCTGGAGAGCACTGATTAGGGATTGGCTAGATAAGATTACCTCACAAACAGACACTTAGTGGACAGGAAGCTTGTTTGGATTTTAGAGTTGATTATGCTCTGATTTACCCAGGCCAGTTTATTTTTGGTTGGAGCACTCCTACAATGTGTCAAATATGGATGTGCACAATGATTCGGGGAATAAAATCACAATTTAGTTTATTGATGAAAATGCTATGTTCCTTAACCAATTTATTATTTTTTTTATAAGTTTTTATTTAATTTGAGTTATATAATTTGTGTGTGGTCCTATTTTTAAAATACCCATGTCAGGGCTTATCTGTTGGATGGGCTTACTGTTGCATCCTGACACCAATCATGCTAATCTATGACAAATATGCATGTTTGTGTGAAATGTATGTTTGTGCATTGACGTGCAAAGGCAAGAGCAAAAGGGGTGACTCCTCCTACCCCTCTGCCCTGCCATTGACAAAGTGCTCTTTTTTCTGGATGCATTTTTAAAATAATACAGTATATATATCATTAAAGTGTCATAATATATTTATTATATTATTTTGGCTGTGTTTAATTTAAACAACCAAAGAGTACACACGTGAAAAACATAACATCACTCTCCAACTTTTGTGGCTGAACTGTACATGTAAATGTGTTTACACGGGGCACAGCCATAAAATACATCTCGGTCTCAGTATTTCTCTCCCTGTTAAAATAAAGTTTGAAGAATGAAGAAGAATAGTGTGATAATGCCTTACGGGCCCTTCCATCACCTCAAAACAGCAAACCTAAACTTATTAAGACCCATACTCACTAACATTAGCCTATGTCATCTGTGCACATTCACTTACCCTGGCTCCAGTCGAGTAATACTATTTTCTATTTAAAAAAAATCTGTGCTAAATTAATAGGCTACCAATAAGATTTAAACACAAGAAGAATACATTTTAAGGAAATATCGCTATGCAAACTTTCAGCACAATGAACAACGCGCTTCGGAACAACACACGAGCACGGTGGCCCATATTTGAAGGGTGTTTGTGTTGTGTTTGTTATTGTTGTATTGAAATGGCATCTTAAAAAGTATTTATAATCTAAAATCCACAAAGCGAACAATTATTTTAAAAACTCTGCTAATTTATGTTAGATTCTAAGGAGGATTTGCTCTTGAGACACTATATAAGGCCTAAAAGGACTTTGTTTGCGTGGCGCCCTCCTGGAAGATTTCCCATAAGAAAAATATAATAGCTATTACTTTAAATAAATTGTAGAGATGTAAGAAAAAGTATACATTTCCATAGAAATGTGCCCTATTTTATATGATGATGATGATCCTATATACTTACTGAACTTCTAAGATCAGGCACCATATTGGTGTAACATTATGAAATATCGCTATATTGCCACTGTTGCTATAAATATACTGGTTTGTGATTGCGATGTAATAGAAACATAAACTGTAAAAAACAATAATAAGTCAAATATATTCACCTTATTTTCGAATGTGGAAGCTAAACGACACCCGAACGTTCTAAATTGTGAGGGACTTCCGCTAGGCTACATTTTGAGCTAGCTCAAACCCAAACAAATCGGCCGCACCTCCGGGCTATTTACGAGTGAGAGGATGATAATAACAGTGACAAAATTGCTATGAAGACGTCAATTAGTTTGTCTTCTCTTGTGTGGAGTGGATGGATCAGAAATGAGAAACTATCATTCAATACTTTGTAAGAAGGTAATGTAATTTGATACCGTACATAGCTACCGTTAACCAACTAGATACCTTCGTATTTATCATAACCTTTCCCTTCTGTGCTCTTTTGGAAAACCATAATATAGTTACCCATAAGTTACATAGACAGTTGTTATCATACCATAACTGGAACTTATCTACCGGTACTTGCATTAAAATAACTATCCAGCTGTGGTTTACGGTAGGCTACTGACACGGGAAAGATCGAAGCTTACCAATATAACCAACGATATAGTTAAGATCAGTGTGATGTTAAGCATTTATTTGCTAAGATTATATAATGTGAAATACTGCTAATGTTTACCATATAATTACCATATATTCTTTATTCAACAGAAAGTGCCTCCAGTCCAGAAGTGAAATGTTATATGGTCTGCTAATGTAATGATGAGGTGGAAATCGCTCCTGTAGTAGCCTACTGTCCGGAGCATCATCACAGCCACTTACGATGGAAAATAATGTTATTCAGTCGGTCACTTGTCCAAGTATGATGATAACTAATATGGTGGTTTCTTCCATTTTAATGGTTTTAGCCACAGGAGAACATACTCGGCATACTTTGGAGGGTGGTATAAATCATATTCGGTCTCAGAAACGCACTCGTATTTGAGATTGGTCGTAAAAACAATAGACTATCGATTACTAAAGGCATCCAAAAGCATTCATATGACGAAAAGCGGAAGTTCTACCCATATGACTGACAACGGCTCCCGCCCATACATGCGTTTGAAAATAAGGTGAATATGATAGAGTCCAATGTCAGCCCCTGAAAAATGGGCCTTGGTGCAACCGCACCCCCTGCACGCACTATAGCTATGCTCTTTCCAAAAGGTTTTGCCTAACTCGAAACATCTTGTGTTTAATGCACTGCCCACCTGCTGGCTAAGTAATAAGCGTCTTGGCTATGTACTGTATGTCAATGGCAGCTGTGACAATACATCGGATTTCATCATATGAGCAGCCAGCTAGATCACATTAAATAGAATAATTTTGTTGTTTTCACTAGGTGTAAGCGGATCGATCTCAAAATATCGATACTACAGATACTACGTCTAGTTTTTGAAGATTGATTCCTATATACAGTATAGGATTGATACAAGTTTCAGTTTCTCTATTCTACATTGTAACCATTTCATTAAAAAGCAGAACCGTCTGTGTAAACAACTTTACAATGTTGTGATCACAAGATTGCATGCATTCTGCATCTCGAGTCTCCACTGCTGTTTCATGTGCACTACATCAAACATACAGGTTGCACAAGCACAGTGTGCCGTGGCGCGTACCCCGACTACTGACGCCAATCTGACACGTCATGCATGCAGACAGTGAAGGCTAAACAAAAAACGAGCATCATAGTACTACATAAATAGTGGTATATAAATTAATTAAGCTAATTATAAATTGTTTTTTGCTTACTACTTCACTTGGGAATCAAACCCAGGTCTCACAAATGGCAATTAGAAATTCTACTACTCACCTTATGATGCTAACCTTTGGCATAGAAATTAGTGGTCATGAAAATGTATTCAGATTTAGACTATTTATGACGCATTCACCTCATAAATCATGACAGCCACTCTTAAAAATAAAAAGTATTGTATTGATATCAATATCGTCATTTCTGGCCCTGTATTACTTGGTATTGGATCAAAACCAAATTTTGCAGTATCGCCCACTTCTAGTTTTCACCTGCCCTGTCTGCTAAGTCTAAAGTTCTGTATTATGAAATATATACATAATATATACATCATATATTAATATAAAGTATATGTAGTGCTATATAAATAAAGATGGATTGATTGAGTGAAAGTTCATCCTGAAAAGCATTTAAAACATTTGGAAAAATCACTAGCTAACTAGTTAACATATGATTTAGTGGTGATAGCTTGGAATGTATTGCTCAACATCTACAGTAGTTATACATTCTTAAATATGTTACATTTTGGCTAGCTGGCTAACATGGGTGGACACATTTGTATTAAGAAATTAATATATATATATAATATATATATATATATAATATAAGTAGATTCCTTTTTTTAGCTCTAAAGTAACAGAAGAAAGATGATAGGCTAAAATACTGATTCTCGGTTGTTCATTATGGCATATATAAATGCAATTTCTTTCCATAAAGAAAAAAAAATATAGATGCAATTGAAAGGTTTTTCAGCATATTTTTGCCCAAGGTTAAGGTTCTTTAGTCCAGGGGTGGATAATCTAAAGCATTCAACATATTTTTTGTGGTTAATAAAGGTAAAGTCGGCTATTGCAAGTTAAGTGTAAACTAATTGTGATTTTGACAAAGTCTAATTCTCCAGTAGTAGTTTAAACCCCTTGATACCGATTGAGGTGTATTCGTGACACACCGGTTCAGACTGCAGCCATATGTATTCCCCCAATTCCAGCTCTTGCCACTTCCGCATCGCCTCTCTCAGCATTCGCATAGGGCAATTCCCGATCCCCGATCGCAGTTGCTGCCTCAGCAGAAAGGTAGAGGTTGTGACAACCCCAACCACCTGTTTTTACGTTTTTTATCGCTCCCCCTGGATTGTTCTGAGAGACCCGCATTAAGGCTACAACCATCTGCCGCTTGCTTGGCACCTGAGGAGGAAATGCCGGCGTTGATCCCTCCA
Organism: Forbesichthys agassizii; assembly: GCA_026546735.1. Lineage (NCBI taxonomy): Eukaryota > Metazoa > Chordata > Actinopteri > Percopsiformes > Amblyopsidae > Forbesichthys > Forbesichthys agassizii. Next base: position 5,402 of record JAODLL010005428.1, read on the forward strand.
GGGCCATCTCTGCAACGGGTCAAAGGGGGCCCTGGCCTCAAACTAAATTCCATAGACCATGTCCCCGAGCCAGTCTTAGTTCAGGCTCCAGCCTTAGTCCAGGCATCCGAGCCAGCCTTAGTTCAAGCCCCAGCCTTAATTTAGGCCTCCGAGCCAGCCTTAGTTCAGCCCCCAGCCTTAGTTCTGGCCTCTGAGCCAGCCTTAGTTCAGGCCCCAGCCTTATTTCAGGCCCACGCTCTAGTTCAGGCCTCCGAGCCAGCCTTAGTTCAGGCCCCAGCCTTAGTTCCGGCCTCTGAGCCAGCCTTAGTTCAGGCCCCAGCCTTAGTTCAGGCCCCCGTTTTAGTTCAGGTCTCCGAGCCAGCTTTAGTTCAAGCCCCAGCCTTAATTTAGGCCTCCGAGCCAGCCTTAGTTCAGGCCCCAGCCTTAGTTCCAGCCTTTAAGCCAGTCTTAGTTCAGGCCCCAGCCTTAGTTCCGGCCTCCGAGCCAGCCTTAGTTTAGGCCCCAGCCTTAGTTCAAGCCTCCAAGCCAGCCTTAGTCCCCGAGCCAACCTTAGTTCAGGCCTCCAAGCCAGCCTTTGTCCAGGCCTCCGATCCAGCCATAGTCTCCGAGCCAGCCTTAGTTAAGGCCCCTGTACCCAATCCGGCCCTTGCGCATGTTTTAGCGTTTGCAGGGGCTCCTGCTCTAACCGAGCAGTTAGACTCCTTTGCTGCTGGGCTCCAGAAGCCGCAGCCGCATCCTGACCTCGCCACTGGGCTCCGAAAGCCGCAGCCACATTCCTGACTCCGCCGCTGGGCTCCGGAAGCCGCAGCCGCATTCCTGACTCCACCACTGCGCTCCGGAAGCCGCAGCCGCTCTCGCCGGATCCCTCCGCTGCTGGGCTTTCCACGCCGCAGTAGCTCCCGCCGGATCCCTATGCCGCTGGGCTTTCCACGCCACAGCAGCTCTCGCCGGATCCCTTCGCCACTGGGCTTTCCCTGCCGCAGCAGCTCCCGCCGGATCCCTCCGCCGCTGGGCTTTCCCTGCCGCAGCAGCTCCCGCCGGATCCCTCCGCCGCTGGGCTTTCCCTGCCGCAGCAGCTCCAGCCGGATCCCTCCGCCGCTGGGCTTTCCCTGCCGCAGCAGCTCCAGCCGGATCCCTCCGCCGCTGGGCTTTCCCCGCCGCAGCAGCTCCTGCCGGATCCCCCCTCTGCTGAGCTTTCCCCGCCTCAGCAGATTCAGCAGGATCCCCCCTCTGCTGGGCTTTTCCTGCTTCAGCAGCTCCAGCCGGCCTTCCCTCTAGCGCCCTGGCCCCATGTGACTTTGGATCCTCACCTCGTACAATCGGGACAGGTGTTGACATGACATGACGTGACGTGACATGTTCAGAGCATTTTTAGGAACCTTTTGCATGCACTGATTTCTCCTAGGACCGGTCAGAGTGGGAACTACATCCGGTTCTAGGAAGCTTATTTTTGGATATTTCATGTGCTTCTACAGCTAACAATTTAGAAATAAACCTCATGTGAGTAATATTTTTTACGTTATTTGACGATTTCTGTTGGTTGCGACTTCGCTCTATATGTCCATAATGGCTACATTCGGATGGCTACATTTGGGACCGGCTAGAGCTGCTGCGGCAGGGAAGGCCCAGCAGCGGAGGGTACCTGCTGGAGCTCCTGTGGTGGGGATAGCCCGAGAACTGCCCGGTCATAGCCGCGTGAACTGAAACAGGCGCAAAGGCCAATACGTTGACAGAATTGCGCTCTGGGGCCTGAACAAAGGCTGGCTCGGGGACCTGGACCAAGGCTGGCTTGGGGACCTGGACTTAGGCTGGCTTGGGGACCTGTATCACCCTCCTCAACCCGTCCAACTTCTTGTCCATACCTGGAAGGTTGCAGAATCCAGGCCAGGAACTTATGACTTCTTCCAGGAGGGCACAGATAAACCACCGCTGATCATCATTAGCAGTATCCCAGAGGGCAGCGGGCAGCCTGCTGAAAGAGAACCGAAATACCTCTAAGTCCTCTAGCTGCGCTCTGGGTTCATCTGGGCTGCCACCATCGTGTCTTGCCTCGGCGGAAGTACCAGGTAGAGGTGTTAGGGCTTGCGGGGCCACTGCTTGCGGGACTGAGTATATGAGATGAGGGGTGTTGAATGTGTCGAGGCGGAAGAGACATCGAGCCGTACGGCAGAAAAGCTGGCAAATGTGAACGAGGTGCAGACTCAGAAGCTGATGAGAGGGGAAGACTGCAGAAGTCGATCCGCAATGGCGGCGGTGGCAACAACTGTGATCGGGGACTGGGAACCGCCATGTGTGAACGTTGAGAGAGGCAATGCGGAAGCAGCAACAGGCTGGCATCCGAAGCCGCCGGTGAGAGTGGCGAAGACAGTTAGCCGGATCCACAGCGACTTTTACCTATAGTGTGGCCCCCTCGGCGACCACAAAACAGGGCAAGGTGAGAACTTGGCAGGAGAGGCATCCCAAGACTGTCTGCTGGGTTCGTTTTATGGTTGGCCTTTCTGTCACGCTGCATGAGGTGAGGACCCAAACGTGAAACACATAAACAAGGATTTGAACACGTTTTATGATCAAAAGGCATACAAGGCAAGAACATTAGAAGCATTACAGATATTAACAAAGACAAACAAGAGAATTGTTCAATAAGAATTCACCAGAATGCATAAAGTGAAATGTTTGATTCTAGAAAATTTTACTTTATATGTCCCTCCCAATGTTAAGACAAAATAATATTTTCAGCCCTCTGTTGTTCTTTAAAATCCCGATGTATACCTTGAACCAAAGTTTGCCCACCCATGCCATTATCTTGTGACACATTATTTGATTTCATTTTGTTTTTTTAGGAAAAATACAATACAAAAACTGGGGGTTTCGTAAAGAATAAAATCCTTAAATTTTTATTTTTATACATACCATGTAGCATAACTTGAGTTATATTTGTTTATTTGCCTACTTTGATTACCATCATAAGGCTGCCAGCATTGGCAAATCCACTATAGTCTACTATTCAATGCCCACCCTCCTTGGTTGTTGCTATAGGAATCCCCTGTAAAGTAAGCTATTTGCACCTAACTTGCTCAACATGCTAATGGTGTTTGATAACAGTTAAATATATTCCAAAGAAATTAATAGCACATTTCTCAAATAATAGTTCTGTAATATCAGAGAAGCAGACAGAACTACAAAATGCTTTTAAGAGCTACAGTATCTTGTAATTCCACCAGTCTCAATGCACAATCTTAACAATTCACATGAATGACAAACATGTAGGCTAGACTACAGGAACAGCAACATCATAATGTAAGTCAGCCTACATTGTTTTATTTTAAGATAATGTTTAGTTATGACTTCCTATAGTTTTCATTATCTTGGCTTGCTTAAGATAACTGTTTAGCGCACCAGGATTTGGCTCACATCGATCTGGATCTCATAATCGCAAATCTTTACTGTAGGCTATCATACAGTAAAGTTAGTTTTTGTCTTGGATCATCAGATATCTTCCCTTTGATGTCCTGTTCTTGTGTTTATGTTGGCATTTCCTCTTGCTTTTTTGGCTTCAGAAAAGCAAAAAAAAACGACACCCTAGGCTTTTAGGGTGTAAAATCATGTGTAGTTTAAAACGTGCACCATTTCGGCATTTTCCCTAAAAGCTTGAAAATTACCCTGCACATAACATAGGTTTGTACGTTGACCGTTCTTGGAAGGGGAATATTTCAGAGCGGTTTGCTTCTTTTTTTAATAGGGAGATATATAATGGCGAGTGTTGTTGACCAGTGTAGAGCCTAGTCTACAGTATGTCATAACCATATGTGTAACGATGTCAGTTGCGCTGCAGCCATAAATTACGTAAATCTTACTCTCAAATACTTCAATACATGCAATAGGGTAAGTGTAATGTGTTTCTTTTTTTGCGGGGGGGAGCGGGGTTCAAGTCTCGCTTGGGACAGATTTCACTCTGGCATCATATTTGGTTTTAATAACTAAAACCATAGTTGCACTGCATGGATCCATCCATTTAGTATTATACTACTGATCTACATATAACCCACATGGCGGGCCAGTTCAAAAACTTTAAAGCCATTTTTCTCAGTTTCACTGTTTGCGTAGTTACTGCACTTATGCTTTGTAGGGCAGGTATAGTAGAGGTGAAGTAACACTGAAGCAACATATGACAGCATTGTTTGATTATATATAATAAACACAAAGCAGTATTCATGTTTGTGCTGTTTGTCAATTTCATTTCTTCATGGTTTACAATTAATACTGGTTTGATTAACAACATCTGGAAATCTGAAAAACGAAAAGGCCTGAATCATGACACTATCATACCAAAATACACCAATATTTGAATACAAATACCAGACTAGAGTTACAAGCAACACTGGACGGGCCCTTGCGCCGTGACACATGTCGCAGTGTGCCGCAGACTTGGCTCTGAATACTAGTCACGCGCTTCAGACGCTTCAGAGTTAAGCTGCGCTTCCTGCGTCCACAATGTACCGCTAGAGTACATTTAGTGCTCGGGCCTTAACTAGGGTTGAGAGATGTGCGTAAAGTGCTTTGTAGGGTAAATTGCTACATGGAGCTTACAGTGTAGGTAGGGTACGTGGCTATGGGGAGTTTACAGTGTAGGGTCTATGTAGGTGCAACACTTCTGCATATTCATGCTTCTGCATAAGAGAGTATAACACTGCAGATTTCTTCTCAGAAGTAATCTGACAGCTATTAATTAGTATCAAAATGATATTGCGCAATAATGCGTAGGTTAAAATACTGTGATTTATTTAAGTGGTATTGTAAACGATAAAAAGATATCTATAAAAATGTGAATTAAACATTGTTAGCTTAAAACATTTTTTTTCTTTCGCTTTAATATGGTCAAGTCGCATATCATTTTATGCACAATAGTGCGCTGGTTAAAATGCTGTAAATTATTTTATTATCGTAAAATATAAAAAGTTATTTATGATCACGATCTAGCGGTAGCGGTCTTTGACAAGTCAAAAGTTGGAGGGATCCTCCCCTCGCCCCGGAGGTGTGAGCTGAATGCAGCTGTCTGCGTGGGACCGGTGTTTTTATTGGTAGCCTAAAAGATCAAACCTATTCATGATTCAGGGGGGATGTCTGTTGTTCTTTGAAGCCAGATATC
>JAODLL010005429.1:0-10547 GCA_026546735.1 Forbesichthys agassizii
ACTCTTTCAAAAAGTAATTTTATTTTACTTATTACATTACTTTATTACTTTAACATTCACTACCCTGCCTCGCCCCACACGCCACGCACCGCTAGAACAAGTGTGTTTTAAACACAGCCTATATGCTACTGAACACAACAACATTTAGCGCATGTATTGCATGGGATATAGAAAAGCCTTGTTCCGTTCTGCCCGGATGGAGCACGACGACAGTGATCTTCTCGTAGCTTGGGCACAAACCCAGCCCAGCAAGCAAACTTAGCTACGCATTGCTCACTGCTCCTTCCCTGCAAACGCTGAAGGACCTCTCCCAAGTCGCTCGGCTGCTAAAATACATACTTGTGCATCATGCAGTACACCCAATGCTGTGCCTGCGTGCAGGGGCGGGTGTTGTCAAACTGCATGCATGCGAGCGGGAACCAGATTAAGTCTTAGGAAAGGCGCTGCCCCAAACTGAATGGAGTGACTGAATCGGCCAGGAATGACGGCGGCACTAGTGACGCCATCGTCGACGCCTGCCGTTTGCTCAGTTGCCATGAGACCAATTCATGCACGGCTGATGAAAAGGGCCAATTGTAGCGCGCGCCCCTCTTCGGGTTTCCTCCTCGCCATGGATTCTGCAGGCAAAACAACAGAGACAGGAAGGCGGTGGCCCTCCTGCTGCCTGCGGCTGTGCTGTGATCTCCAAGCTGTGCCTGCCTGCCTGCCTGCCTGCCTGCCTGCCTGCCACTAGTAAATTACCGCTGCAGATGGCGTCTGGCGGCCATCAATGGCTCATCTGATGGCTCATCGGGGTTGTAATAAAGGCCAGCGGAATGTTACACGCCCCCCCCCCCCGCCCCCCCCTCCCAGGCAGGGACAGAGTGCATAACAAGCAGCACAAAAGTGACGCTTTTCCGTCTACCGATTGAAGCGGCGATAGTAAAGGGTTATAAGGTTTGGAAGGGGTGGTGTGGGAGGAGGAGGCAAGGGGGGGAGCCTGACCTTTGACACCCAGCTATCTGAACCATTGTATGTGGAAGGGGCACACTATTGTGTGGTCTCGACACGTGGCCTGGGAGGCCCAAGGCTGAATAGTGCACAGCTGGTTACTGTGCACACTTGCTCACAATGGCCGACGTTTCATAAAAAGGATTTTCAGAGGGAGGAAAATGAGCAGAAGTGTGCTCAGCTTTTGCAAGCACATGGCGTTCCACTAATGGAGCCATTCTGGCACAGCCAGCGAATCTGGTAGGCAAGGTTGGCACTTCGATTACGGCTATTATAAGCATCTGTTGCTAATTTTCTTTGGCAGTTAACAACTAAGGCAGTGAGGAGAGATATCACTCCGCTCCAAATGCCCAATGCCAATGCTGAAATGTAACCCCTGAGAAGCCACCAGTTTCCCTGAGCAGATCGCTGCCGCGTGTGACCTGCCACCATTCTGTGAAAAGCAGGCAGTTTCGAGGCAGCAGGCAGGATTCCAGCCACACGCTAAGAGAACACAAAAGCCCAGAGGGAACAGGACAAAACTTGACCCCACCCTATACAGGAACACTGCAACAGCACCGAAAGTGGATCTCCTGAAATATCATGTTCACATGTGCCTCTCTCTATAGCCTACATAGCTACTGTACAGTACATTGGATGTCATTATCATAACGAAAACCAACTACAGGTATAAGAATGAAAATGTGCTTTCAAGTTGACCATGCAAATTACTTTGAACGTAAGCTAAGCAAGCCATTTGTCATTTCAGTGTAGGCTACTCTTTGCAGAGTATCTGCAGAAGGTGAACTTTCTTCACATCTGCAGTTTAAATTTTGAAGCTGTGTTTATATGAGAATGTCAGAGTAAACAACGACGTAAACTTGACTATTAAATTGCAAACTCGCAAAAATGTTCAAAACAGTTAAGCCTTGCGTCACAATACTGAACTACAATATCATATTCTGTTTATGTTATGGCTACATTAAGAAACACTCAAAAGGTGGGACAAAGCAAAGCCTATAGACTTCCCCAGCGTTCTGAGTGCCAATGATAGAAGGAACATATAGCACTAATAGTTATTAATGAGTTCACCACGAGTGCCTCTGGAGCCAAATACAGCTATGTGCACCACATCCTGAAACCCCTGGAATGCTCGAGGGCCAGAATGTCTTGAGATGGAGTTCAAGAGCAAGACACCATTGACAATGGATCTCTGTCTATCTATGCAATAGCAGCAACTCGCTTCATATTGAGCAAGAGCACAGCTCAAGCTGACATGCTCTCCTGCAAACGTTGGCATTATCTCTACTCTGTAGTTATTCTGCCAGAAAGATGACAAACTGTTATAACAAACACAACAGATATGTATTTATGTTTTCAGGGTTGGGGCTGCACTTAATCGAAAGTATGGCCAATGTAAAGAAAATCAAAACTGCTTAGCCTACATGACAGTAAACGATTGATTCGTGTGTGGCGAAGTTAAGCTAAGCCAACAATCAAAGCTATTCAAGTCGAAATACAATTACAATGTAGTCAAGTAATAGGCTACAAGTTTAACTGCAGTACTCAACGGGCAGGGGAAAGTGAAAGACATAACACCGAATTCCAAAGAAATATGTGTCGCCAAGACACGCCATAGGTCAGGGACGAACACACACAATGACGCAGATGTGCACAACCGGCAAACACATGTTTTACTTTATTACACAAGCGTTATTTTAATTTAGCAAAAACAAATTGGGTATATAGGCCTATAGTATAACCTGTCCTTTGCAACCGATGACGGAACAACTTGTAATATTAAAGAACCTTCCAAGTAAGAGCTTCTTGCGCCAAGAAATCAAAGTGCACAGATTGGATTAAACACATTCCTCGACCACACGATCTATGTAAACAAGTCCATATAATGATCCAGTGCAACACAACACGACAGCCGATTTCAACAAGACGCTAGTAAACAGTACATATACATGCCAATCAAGTTTGTGCATCGCAACAAGATATACAAAAATGTGTAAATGCATGCTGATTGGTATTACAGATAATCGATAAAACACATGCAATCGTCATTAGCGTCAACAGTCTACAGTTCCGACAGCCCATAGGTACCTTATGCGTGACAATACGATGACAACCGACCGCTATGTTAACACTACTTTTAATATTACTTCCATATGAACATGTTGCACCGTTTCGTTTTGCAACATTTGCAAATAAACGCAACGTTACCTTTTCATTTGGCAGGCATTTTGACCGTCTCTTTCACAAAAAATGAAACCAATGTATAACTAAACAATTAGCGTGTAAAATTGATTCCAAAAAGTTTGCAACTTCAATGTTGCAAATGTAATAACTGCAGTCGTACCACTATTTGACAGGAAGTTGAATTATACAGGCTGCGCAAGCGCTCCGATAAAGCCGACTACAGTGTCACGTTCAGGTCCCAATTTGGCAAGTGCGAGGTCCTGTTGGTGTAGTTTCTATTCACGAAATTCGCATACCTGCTGGTTTTGTTGCGATCAGGAGGCTCCATAGCAAGGAAAGTTATCCTTGTTCTTTCACGTGCATGGACTAAATCATGTCTATACTAACTTAGTTAGACTTTGCACCCAAAAATATTTGCAAGAGAAGCAAATATGTCTCTTTAAAGCACTTTCCATCCACCGGCACAGTTGAGCCTCGCCTGAGCGTGTGCCATCGCCATTTTTTCGAGCGCTCATTGAGGAGTGCCACTGAATAGCATTACTACGGCAACCCGGACAGCTCAATAATAGTGCTGAAAGTAGGCTACAGCCCCACTTCCCGCCCCACAATTGCGTTTACTTGTAACAAGGAATGATAATATATTTAAGAATGCACTTAACATCATAACAATATTCTATATATTGAAGACGTGTAAGGAACGTTTTTTTATTAAGGCCTGATCATGTATTTGACAATACATTTAGGATTTTTTACATTGTTCCTTGATGTATACATTGTTAATTTTATATAACAACAATAGTTATCAAAATGTAGATAATATTTAATGCAGTACAGTAATGTCAATGTCACACATTCCACAACAGCCTTATGTGGGCAGGCAGTGTATCATATTGCATATTTACTAATTTAAAGTAGGATCTGAATAACATTTTGAAATAGCCTATATTTAGAATATTTTTGTCTTTTGCCTTGAATCAGTGACATTTCTTCAAAAAAATGGTGATACCCTAACCAACACACAACGTGCAACATTCCAACATGCTGTGGAATATAATTCTAAAATGCCTTCAGCCGAGAGGGGGGGATAGATAATAGAATTAGATAACTGGTGGCTGTACTATTAGTTTGAATGGTTTCTCGGGTAGCTCGGCCGATACTGTACATTAGTCTAGTTAGTACATGTCTGTACCAAGGGATACCATATACCCACCATATCCACCTGGGAGGAGAGAATAAAGGGGAGGGCATTTACGTCACGCCGCCTCATCACCAGCCACCACATCACCGCCACCCCCAGCAGGTTACAAGAGAAAGACGAGGAACAGGATATCGACGGTCGAATCATTCATACTTGATGGTTATTGTGAACATATGCGAAAATAGAAGATAGTACCTACACTGAATATTCGAATTTAATATTCCAACATTTTGCGGGCATATAGCCTACGTTGTTATCTGACAAAAAACATGATCCAGTCTTTAACTAGCAATTCGTGTGTGCGTTTAATACAGAGTCAACGATCGACATGGTATTTCTTATTTTTACTATTAGGGTATTTGTTGTATCTTATATTCGGCGCTGTTGTATTTTCCTCCGTTGAACTACCATATGAAGACCTTCTGCGTCAAGAGCTCCGTGCCATTAAAAAACAGTTCCTTAAAGACAATGAATGTCTAACCGAGCAACGTCTAGAAGATTTTTTACAGAAAGCCCTTTTGGCCAGTAACTATGGAGTCTCCATCCTCAATAATGCATCAACAAACTGGAACTGGGATTTTACCTCTGCGTTATTTTTTGCTAGCACGGTGCTGTCCACTACAGGTGAGAAAATATAGAGGTGATGCTGAAATGGTGTAACAATCAGATACCGTGCAGGTAAACGCTAGTGTTGAACTGCTACAGTTTTTATTATTGTTGGGCCAAAGTAGCGATTATGTTTCAATGTAAAACACACTATCACGTGACTAGATACCCATTAGGCTTTATTGTTGTTAAGCCAAAGTGTCTATTTTACCTCCATGGGAGGTATAGAAAAGCAGGAGTTTGTTTTGTTTTTTGTTTTTTTATGCTGGCAGCCCGGCACAACATACTAGGTTAGATATGTATGTATGTATGTACGTACGTTATTCTTATCATGCTATGCACAAAAAGCCAGATGCTTGTCTGCCAGGCAACCTGAAGAACTTTAATCCTCAGTTTATGATCCGTGTTATCAGAGACGTTACATAACCTACAGTATGTCTGCCAAACATCTGATCTATGCACACTTAACAAACTATACATGGCAACTTATGTTCAGTTTGCATGAAAAAAAAAAGTTATCCAGATTTATAAAACATAATGGCATCTAATTTTCCACAAAACACAACTTAAACATATTGTCGATTCTACTACCGGTACACACGTCAACCATCTGACAGTAAAATGCAATGTTTGAGTAAACATTCTATTCAGTGTAGCCATGCATTCTGTCACCTCTGACAGAACTCATTACTTGAAAACATCCATCCAATGAGCTTAATGTGCACTTAAGTCTCATTTCTGTGTGCCATCAAAATGCTGTGGCATTTCAAACTCTCTTGTTAGCTCCACCTGACAATAGCATGTCAGGTTCCCTCTGACCCTCTGAAAGTTAAATAGCCTTATAAGGTACTGAACCAATACCTCTGCAACACGCAGAATCAACATGTAGCACACAGGATGGAGACAAGGGGTCAAAATATGTCCTTTTTGTTTTCAATAATGATGTTCTATATATGTTTTCCCCCCTATCTACAGGCTATGGCCATACCGCCCCGCTGTCTGATGGCGGTAAAGCCTTCTGCATTGTCTACTCCATGATTGGTATCCCTTTCACTCTGCTCTTCCTTACTGCTGTGGTGCAGAGAATCATGGTGTATAGCACACGCAGGCCCATCATGTACATCCACAGCCACTGGGGTCTGTCCAAGCCTTCGGTGGCCATGGTACACGCCGCTGTTCTGGCGGCGGTGGCGGTGGCTTGCTTCTTCCTGATACCTGCGGCCATCTTCTCTGCACTGGAGGAGAACTGGAACTTTCTGGAGTCCTTTTACTTCTGCTTCATCTCCCTCAGTACCATCGGCCTGGGAGACTATGTGCCCGGGGAAGCGTTCAACCAGAAGTTTAGAGAACTCTACAAAGTTGGCATCACAGGTCAGTGCCTTTGATTCAACCTGTTCAGGATATTATTTTCTTGTGATATGATATGATATGCATAGATTTGTAGTAACACTGTTGGTTCATACAGTGAATACTGAAAACCCCTCCATCCTCATTGAATCAGTGGTTTGGACTGTTGCCTCACAGCACAGCACAGAAATGCATTGGCCCTGTCTGTCTGCAGGTAACATCTGTCGCAAGCCATGGCGCGCCCCTCCGTTTTTTTTTTTTGTAACTGGCGTGTCCGGCTTGTTGGGTCTTCTTCACATAATATAATGGAGATGGCCTGCAGAACAGCCGGAAAGATTAAATCGAGAGCGATCGGGACAGAGCAACGATTGCAATCCACAGTTGTGAATATTTTCAGAATAGGCATTGCCTAATTTCCATGCATAACGGCTAAATACATCAGAATTAAAACATGAAATAACTTGTTTCTGTTGCTGTGCGATGGTGGGAAACTTCCAGTCCAAATGTCACTTCAGGTCTGTGCACTTCCCTTTAAAGGCTGGTAGATTGTAATAATAGATAGGCCTCTGCATTGCCTTTGGCATTCTAAGCGTAATTGTGGAAGCAGAATTTAAACAGAAAATATAGATGGTTGGAAATCCACCATATTAAAATTGACATGTCACGTCATGTATCTGTCTATTACGTGCACTTCTCTAGAGTAGACTGAGGTTTATTAAAACACTTAAATAATTGTCCTACTAATATCTAGGTGAGAGAGTTAATTAAATTGTCTGGCATGTGAAAACACCCCAGGCTGTGTGTCCAGTGCAAGTCACCAATGCACGTATTTCACATTGAATACAACTGACTTCTGCGCCCGTCATTAATCTTATCGAAATACCAGAAATACGTTTAAAAATCATATCACCGTTATTGAAAAAAATGATATTGAGGTGTATATATTGATATTTAGTTATTGTCCAGCCCTAAGGCAGAGTATGGGTTTCATTATTCATTAGTTAAACTCAATTGCGTTTGTATTAAATTAATTAAATGATCAGCTATTGTAAGCTAATACACTTTCTCAAATTCACTATATCACCTCACATTATAGCTTACCATTCTCTGTGCAATCTGAAAAAAGAATCAGGTTCTTCTACAAAGCACATGAATAGGAACCTAAACAAAGTGGTGAACACTAATCACAACAACAATACTGCTTGGCTTCGAACGGGGTTCAGTGTGTAGGGCGGAGCTTCTGATGGAGTTTGATTTGAGCTCAAAGTTGAGCTGTGCTGTTAAAGGCCCTGGCTGAGCTGGGCTGAGGCTGTACTGGTTCTATGCTGCACTGGACTTGTATAACGGCAGGGTTAGTCATTTTCGAGAACACTTTTGAGAAGAATATCCCTTTGTGGCGCCGCTCTACACATCACAACGCATTCTGAAGTAAAACGTAGCAATATGGCTTTGTTGATATGAGCGGCTTTCGCCACTTTGTTTATGTTGATATTTACGGCACCAGGGCTGTGTAGAAGTATCAGATGTTTTTTTTTTTTTCTCAACACGCACAGATAATGGTAAACTAGTGAAATGCAAGGAGATAGTTTGTGAATTTTACAAATGTGTTTTAGCTTACAATTGGTTTGAAATGGCTGACTTTACCTTGAAGCTGATTTGAGCCTTGGACACACCTGTTGGTTCTGGGATATAACTGTCAATTTGTTTTAAATTTAAAAAGTGTCAGGGCTCATTTTCAAGTGATGAGCATTCCGGCTCTTTTTGGTGAGCCAACTCCTTAGACTCTGCTTGGCTCTTATTGCTGAGTGATGAGTGCACGTGTATCACTTAAAATAGCCTAGCCGTATATGTTCTAGAATAGCCTACCATTCTTTTATATGGTATAAAAACTTCTGTTTTGACATGCACTGTGATGGTTGTAAAGGCAATGGTCTTTCATTTAGTAAATCGACTGTCCAAAAAAAATGTAATTTTTGTTCACATATTTAATTAAAGGAGAAATAATTAAACGACTTGGAATTGGCTTTTGTGTCAGGCTATATTTTGAAAGTCAAGGTTCTAAGAATAGAATAGAAGAATATGCATGCAGAGCCATGATATCAGTAAAAAGTACTGATATCATGGCTCTGCATGCATATTCTACTGTTGTTAGAATAGGCCTACACCAAAGACGAGAGCAGGTTAATGTAGCCCGCTGCACACGTGCAAATTATACAAATGAAGTGTAAGTTCATGCTGAACACCCAGTCCTGACAGATAAATGATAGCTTATTATTCTGTTTGCTGTTAATTAGGCTAACAACTACAAAAAAAATAACAAAATAAAATAAAAAAGCTTTTAAAAACTGCTCTGACGGGAACCGGCTCTCATCGTTCACTTACATGAGGCTCGTTTGCGAATGACCCATCACGAATTTTCAACCTACAGGCCTAGGTTATTTGTATTGGCTCAATGTAAACCCTGGTGGTTACAGGCCACAAAACAGTTTAATATTTCCACCCAGGAAAGAGTTGACATGTGGACTATGGGCAATAGTCAAAGACACAAAGCTACAACTACCTTTCCAACTGTCGTTTTTATCAGACTTTTGTCCCTTTTGAACTGAACATTCCTTTTCAATTTGTGTTAACATGCCCTAACTTGATTGTCTCCGACTGGAGGTGGGAGGTGTTACAATCCAACAATGATGTCACACCTAGGGGACACATTTTACTGGGTTGTTCCATGTATACATTAAATAGAAACAGATTCCAGTTTTGAGATTAGGCAGACAGAAGCACACTTGATATTACAATGGTCTACTTTGACTTATATGATTTAACCATATTACTGAGTTTATATTGAATTACTATAACCTATGCCTAACTTGATAATAATTAAATATCATCACTTTGCTCATGGATTTGTGATTTACAATGACAATTGTGACAATAGTCTACACTTAAATAAAAGACTACAATGAAAAGGCAGGTCATTCAGCAGCCTTTGTGCTAAATGCCATAGCTGTTTTTGTCATGTTTTGTCAAACCTATAATACATAACATTACTGCCCATGTAGGCTAGTGTCTTTCCATAGCTAAGAACATTTTTGCTATACCAAAGCAATTTTAACTCAATCCTGATTTGAATATCGTATAGTGCATAATTCATAGGTGAACCTCACTTAAGTAGAACTATATTTAATTGTAACATACAGCATTTTGTCTTACAACATGAAAACTAATAGGCATACACAGATAGAATATTCTGCAGTCATCAGCACACATGTCTCAGTTTGTCAGACACTGTTCACAAAATATGCCGAAACTGTATTCGAGGCCATAGAACAGCAGAGCACAGCATGGGAAATATGCAATCATGTAAAGTGTACTAAAACCAGCAAAGCAATTTTACAATATTGTTGAACTGTACAATTACCTGTCTTTATATCTGTATATTTAAGATGTATTATTATGGTTTATAGGCTTACATATGCTACTGCTAATTAAGAGTGTCCCCTCGTTTGAAGGCATGTTACAGATAGCTTCTTCCCCCACAATAGAGAAAGATGGTGCTGTTTTGTTCACATTCAATTCAGACTACTATCAACAAGCAGTGTGGGGGGCTGTGCAACGTCACCTGACATGACCATGTTAAGCATTTCCTTATTTCGTTATTGTTGCATTGCCAGGACTATTTCTAGTGAGCTCTTTCTTTTCATTGCGTTATCAATCTCGTAAGCACCCATATAGGCTTTTTTAAAAGGGGTCAGCTACCTGCTGCCCCCTTGTGGAAGTATATGCAAACAACATGTTTAATTTGTATATTTGAGGATTCATGTTTTCAGCACAGCCAGTCCCAGCTAAACACATTTTATAACCCTTTCCCTGTGTTTGTGTTAGTGTACCTAACCCTCGGCCTGATAGTCATGCTGGTAGTGCTGGAGACGTTCTGTGAGCTACAGCAGCTCAAGAGGTTGAGGAAGATATTTTACCTGAAGAAGGAGAAGTCCCAGGACCGCCTGGCCATCCTAGAGCACGACCACCTGACCTTCGCCACCGTCTCTGACAGAGCCACCGCCCACCACGAGGACAAAACCCACAACTTTGTTGGAGTCCCAGATGACCCTATGATCCAATGAACAGGGAAGCAAACCGCCTATTTTCATTGGTAATTCCAGGTGTGTGTTGCTAGGTAACATGTGCGTTGGTCATTACAGGTGTGTGTTGCTAGGTAACGTGC
>JAODLL010005431.1:0-10546 GCA_026546735.1 Forbesichthys agassizii
TATTTGTGTGTGTGTGTGTGTGTGTGTGTGTGTGTGTGTGTGTGTGTGTGTGTGTGTGTGTGTGTGTGTGTGCCACTCCCATCAATACCCAGGCCTCCTAGAGGAGCCTGTCCTGCTGCCCCCTGCTGGTGAGTAGTCGTCATAGTCCCCGTAATCTGGAACTGCAGGGCTGTAGGGGACAGCTGTATGGGGGGTTGTAGGGAGTCAGCCTGAGGCCAGTATTGCATTATTATAGACCCACAAAACAATGATTGACGTTTTAAATTATGTCTATCGTACCGGGACCCCTACCCAGACCAGGTCCTGCTCCTGCTCCTGCTCCCGGATCAGAGAAGCCTTCAGGGAAAGGCAGAGGAAGAACTGCGCTGCAGAGTGTGGCATAGCCCTCTAGAGGGAGAGAGGGGAGACTTGTTTCATAACATCTGCTGATATGGATGTTCTGCCGCATTGACACAACAGTCCCTCTATCTGCCCTATCTGGTTTGTTATAGCTGACCTTAGCGAAATTAGCATAGTTTAGCTTCTGTAGCTTATTTTTGCATAGTCAGTGTAGCTAGCAAAGCTACCTAGCCTAGTGTAGCAGGGTTCACCTGAGTCAGGGGCAGAGTACATAACTAGTGTAGCGTAGCCTAGCCTAGCTTAACAGCCTAGTCTAGTGACGCTCACCTGAGTCGGGGGCGGGGCACAGGGCACACTGCAGCCCCCAGCCCTCCCCGTACAGGCAGCAGCAGTCTGTGAAGGAGAACTGTGCCCCCACCAGGGGGCTCTGGCACACCAGGTCTGCTGTGACATGCTGCCAGCACAGGGACAGTCTCTGGTCTGGAGCACGCGCACGCACGCGCACGCACGCACACGCATGCACACACACACACACGCACGGGAGAGTGGTTAGCTGTGGTTTGCGTTTGATGTCTAACAAGACTGGTCCATGTAGCATGATGTCTAACACGTCTGGTCCATGTAGCGTGATGTATAACACTTCTGGTCCATGTAGCGTGATGTCTAACACATCCAATGATCTGTGATCAGAATAAAGTCTCAATCTTTATTCTCCAAGACTTGAGTGCAGCATTTAATACCATTTATCATGACATCCTAATAAATCTGCACGTTGTCTCTTATAATGTGTTAAATTGGTTTCGGACCTACATCAAAGGGAGGCAGTTTTGCGTCAGTCTAGGAGAGCATGCGTCTAAAAAACTACATTTCTTTTGGGGTTGCCTTGGAAGTTATTATTTTCCCTACATGCCCATATCCATAGTTATGTGGATGACACACAACTGTACATCTCCACTGAACCAAATGATCCTGAAGCTTTAAAATCTATTACTGACTGCCTTTTGGCAATAAATAAGTAATTTCTTAAAGTTACATGAGGACAACACTCAAATCCTTCTTGTTAGCCCTAAAGCAAAACGGGAAATGTTGGCTAATAATCTAGGAAATCTAAAACCGTGGATAAAATAGGATGTTCCCAGTCTTTGGGTTGTGTTGGACTCAGATCTAAGCTTTAGGTCCCACATTAACAATAGTGAAAATGTAATTCTTTCGTCTTAGAAATATAGCTAAAGTTCGATAATTTTTACATCAAAAGTAAGGTATTTCTGCTTTTGTATCTAGCCGACTCAACTTCTGTAATTCGCTGTTCACAGGCCTCCCAAAAAATCTATTGAGAGACTACAGCTCATTCGAAGCTCTGCAGCTCGGCTTTTAACAAGACCTAAGAGCTGCACTGGCTACCAGTAGCATGCAGAATTTTACTTGGTTAAATAAAGGTGTATATAATTTATTTTAAGGTCCTCCTCCTTACATATAAGGCCCCACATGGACCAGGGCCAACCTATATTGCTCATGCAATGGTCAACTACATACCTTCCAGAACACTAAGGTCATCTGACAGTGGTTTGCTGAATGTTTCTAGAAAGAGCAATGAGATAATCGGCGATGCAGCCTTTATTTACTATGCCCCTCTACCTGCTGTATAGCTACTGGGGAAACCGGCTCAGTAAATAGCTTTAAAAACAAACGTAAAGCCCATCTATACAGTAATATATTGACTTGATTCGCATAGTAGTAATACAGTATATTGACCAAATGTATAGAGGTCAAAGGTGCAATCCATTTGTGGGCCGCATTTGGGCCGCTAATTGAGTAGACCTGCTCTACTGTATGTGTGTGTGTCCTCGTACCCACGGTAAGATCAGAGGAGTTAATGCAGGTGCGCTGTGTGTCGTCCAACACTAGGGGGTGCTGGCAGCTGCAGTAGAAGGAGCCCACTGTGTTCACACACACACCCCTTGGACAGCTGTCCTCCTCACACTCATCCATGTCTGTAGATACAATGTTTATAAGATGTTAGATACACCGTTTATAAGGTGTATGTTATGTTAGATACTGTTAATATAGTGTCTGTTATGTTAGATACTGTTTATATAGTTTGTTATGTTAAAGATACTGTTAATATAGTGTCTGTTATGTTAGTGTGTGTGTGCGCGTGCATGTGTGCCTGTGTGTGTGTGTGCGTGCGTGCTCACCCACACACTCCAGCAGGGTCTTGTGGTGCACGTAACCACTGGGGCAGTAGCAAGTGTATCCTGGGATGTTGTTGCGACACAAGCCCCCCTTACACACCTCCGGCTGGAAGAGCTTGCACTCGTCCACGTCTGGAACATGGGAGGGCGGGGGTTAGTTGGGGGGGTTAGTCATGGGGGGGGGTTACAGAGGTGCTTCTCCTTTATGGGGGTGGGGGAAGGGGGGGCGGGGTTAGTCATGGGGCGAAGGGGGGCGAGTTACAGAGGTGGGGCCATGTTACAACCATGTCCTGACCGGATGTGAAGGCATCTGATTATCACGTTGCATCTGACGCTCTCTGTTAGGACACGGTGTCAGTCATGGGGTGGGCGGGGTTAGATCAGTGGTTTCTAGAGATAATTTCTCAGAACTTTTCCAGTGATGATCTAGCTGGTATTACAATCCTTGTCTAGTGTATTGCTAATAAAGCTTTATACAGAGCTGCTACAAATGTTTTCTCTTTGCAATTAAAATATCCACTTCTACCATATCTTGCTCTTGATTGTTGAAATCCAAAGAATGTGGTCATTATCAGCATTCACATGGCTCAATATGCCACAAACTACCAATGTCATATTAATTTCTAATGATGGTCAGCCATCACAGACTGTGAGCTCACCACCACAGCTTAAGATTTCACAGGATAACATTGTTAGCCTAGCTAACTAGGCTAACATGTTAGAAGTTGTGTACCTTTATAGCTGAAGGCTTCAGGACCAGTGGTCAGGTATCCTCTACCACTGGGGCACATGGTTAGGAACTCCGCTGCATGCACACACAAAATAGACATTATTTTATAAAAATGTAGACACAAACTATAACCAAATCTATCTAACTTCTGTTAATGTATATGAACTATATATCTTATATACATCTTAAATTAAAGTAACTAAATATCAATCTAGCTAGCTTGCTAGCTAGCTAGATGGCTCAATAACCAGAGGCTAGCTAGCTAGCTAGGCGTGGTACTGTACGTGGTACGTGCATGCTAACTAGTTAGCTAAGTGCCTACTGATGCTAGCTAGCTATCTACGTGCATGCTAACTAGCTAGCTAAGTGCCTACTGATGCTAGCTAGCTATCTACGTGCATGCTAACTAGCTAGCTAAGTGCCCACTGACCAGAGGCTAGCTAGCTATCTACGTGCATTCTAACTAGCTAGCTAAGCACCCACTGACCAGAGCCAGGCAGGGGACAGGCATGGTGCAGGCAGCCCAGGCCCCAGGCCCCTCCCACTGTGCAGCAGCACTCCTGCTGTGTGGTGTTGGCGGCCAGCAGGCTGCAGGTGGTGCTGTCTGCCAGGTTGTAGTAGCACTCTCTGAGCTCCCCCGGCTGGGCCGCGGGCAGGAGGACAATTGGGGGGGAAGGGGGAGCAGTCTCAGGGGAGAGGAGAAGTTCTGAGAGACAACATGCACACTGTGATGACCCTGCTAAAAAATCAGCATACGGTGGGTTCTGCATGCTGGAACCATGTTGCTTGAGAACAGCATGACTATGCTGCTCCACCAGCTAGACCAGTGTAACGGAGTATAATGATTCTACTTGCGGAGTTGTTCATTGTGTGTATATTAATGGTTTATGGAGCCCTTCTGACCAAGCTGTGTAATAACTGACTCATGTTACGACTTCTGTACAGTCAAAGTTGCAGACACAGCGGTAGGTCGCATTAAGTTGGTGTCTCGTGAAATATCCATGTATCATATTAGAAAATGCATTTAGTAGTGCTTAAATTGTATATTCATGTGTTGGTATGCCATGCAATCGTTGCTAAACGTGTAATAATTTGTGATGTGTTATATTTCTTTGATAATTCACGATGTATTGTTGAGCTAATGTTAAGTAGCATGCTAAGCTAATGGTATCGTTGTGTAACATGAGGTTATATGGTTTCAGTGTAGACACGAGACCACGGGGGAATTTACCGTATTTAACGGGCTGTATCTGTGTCACCAGATACTTCAAATAAATGTGCTGTGGCGATCCTGACTTGGCGAATTGGTCTGAGTTTTTACACAACGCAGAAGAGACTGTTACACCAGCACTAACCAGTATGAACCAGTATGAACCAGCCTGGACCAGCACTACACCAGCACTAACCAGTATAAACCAGTATGACCCAGCACTAACCAGTATAAACCAGTATGACCCAGCCTGGACCAGCACTACACCCGCACTAACCAGTATGAACCAGCCTGGCCATCTTGGTATAGTATTTTGAGCTTGTGTGTGTGCGTGCACGCATGTGTGTCTGCATCTGTTAATTGTTTGTTGTTTGTTTGTAAAATTTTGATGAAAATATTTTATCAACAAGCTTTTCCAGGACGATAACAAGACATTAATGAGACGAAAATAGATATTTGATTTAAAAGAGCTGCCCTGCGCATGAAATACCGAAACTGCACACATAAGCGCAGCGCAATGTTAAAGCCAGCTGGCAAGACCATCTTGTCACGAACACATTCACACATGACTGCAGTGACAGATCAGCAGATAAAATGATCATTCTGTGCTACAGAAGGACAATCTGACATGGTGGGACAGATCAAAAGAACACCAGATCTGTCAGTGTTAAAAAGTAAACAAATAGTCTGTAGAGCTTATTTGGATTGCTACCTTAGGACGTACACACCTGGCTGCCTTAGGACGTACACACCTGGCTGCCTTAGGGCGTACACACACCTGGCTACCTTAGGACATACACACACCTGGCTACCTTAGGACGTACACACACCTGGCTACCTTAGGGTGTACACACACCTGGCTACCTTAGAGCGTACACACACCTAGCTACGTTAGGACGTACACACACCTGGCTACCTTAAGGTGTACACACACCTGGCTACCTTAGAGCGTACACACACCTAGCTACGTTAGGACGTACACACACCTGGCTACCTTAGGGTGTACACACACCTGGCTACCTTAGGACATACACACACCTGGCTACCTTAGGACGTACACACACCTGGCTACCTTAGGGTGTACACACACCTGGCTACCTTAGAACGTACACACACCTGGCAGAAGTGCAATGTTTATTGGACAGGGCAGACCAGAGTATTCAGGAGCATCAGACAGACAGACATACAGACAGACAGGTCAGAGACAGACAGACAGACAGACAGACAGACTCACCAACACACTCTCCAGTGGGTGTCATATGATGTCCTGGCTGACAAGACGTGATGCAATGGAAGGAGCCGATGGTGTTCTGACAGCGCTGAGTGCCACAGACTGGCCCCCCAGACACACACTCATCCACATCTGTAAGGGGGGGTTCATTTACACAAAAAGAAAGTTTGAAATGTGTGTGTGTGTGTGTGTCTGTGCGTACCCAGACAGGCTGTGCCCTCTGGGTTGGTGGTGAAGCCCGTCTGACACTGGCAGTGGAAGGAGCCCAGGGTGTTGACACACACACCATCATCACACGCCCCTCGACGCACGCACTCATCCACGTCTGGGAGAGGGGGGAAGAGAAGCATCTAATGTAAACAAACAAACTCCCATATCTGCTGGGAGAGATACAACAATGTGTGTGACAGACAGACAGTGAAAGGACAGGTTTCACTACACCTCCACTAATAATACAGTAATACTAAGCTAATATCGCAGTGTGCTACATGCTACTGCAGCTATTTACTCATGTGTAACCTGTTGCTTACATATACAGTACATGTACAGTTAAGGGCACACTTAAGGACACACTTATTAAAGGCACACTGAAGGACACACTGAAGGGCACCTCACCAAGGCAGCTGGTCCCGTTAGCACTGGGGGTGTAGCCCAGAGAACACACACACTGGTAGGAGCCTAGAGTGTTGACACACTCTCCCCTGGGGAAGCAGAACTCACCCTCCGCACACTCGTTGATGTCTGGACACACAAACACACACGCACGCATGCACGCACACACACACACACAGAGTCACACCATCTGTGATAACTGTTCTATTTGAAAGTTCCCATCTTTGCAGTATAACATAGAGCAGTTATTATTTTGATAGTGATGACCCGTCATTAGGTTTTTAATCTATCACACAGTAAATCTTGAACTAAAGCTTGACTTGAAAAAAAAGGTACTGCAAAGAAAAGTCAAAATTAGTTTCTCCAAATATAACAACACACCAGGCCTAAATGCGCACACGCACACACGCACACACACACACACCTCTGCAGGTGCGTCCCAGGCCTGATGTTCTGTACCCAGGCACACAGTCACATCTGTAGGAGCCCACGGTGTTGACGCACGTACGCCGCTCACCACAAGGGGCGCTGCTCACACACTCATCTATATCTGAGGGGGAGAGAGGGAGATCTGAAACGTGACAAATACTCATCCATAGACGCATGTACATGTATTACACATGATATATGATCGTCTTGTCTTCTATATCTTCTCACAGTAAACCATGGAGCTACGATAGAACACTGGTGTACATTGGCTCTATTATTCCCATTAGAATCATGTTAAAAGGCCAAATAAAAGGCTCCATATAAACACCCCAGAGAGGCCAGCCCCAGAATGTCACTCAGAAGCAGAGGGGTAGCATGGATTCTTCCATGTAAACGCGATATCATCCTGGTTGCATTCTGAAGGCATGCCCTATCTAGGCTAGTGTTGTCTGGTGTGATGCCCACTGTTACCTGGTCTGGAGCCATAGCTCTCATACACGTGCATGCATCAGAGGCTAGCCGGTAGCCTATTTGCTAAAAGGACCCTTTCCATTAGTGAGCCCAGTATAACGAGTGTTATACCAGCCAACATGGAAACACCAGAGCAGCTTAGGTGACAGCCCATGTAAAGCCAGCTGGTGGGCACAGGTCATCTTGACTATCACACCTGTACAGGAGTGGCCCTCCAGCTGGTAACCGTGGTAACAGACACACTTGAAGCTGCCGGGGGTGTTGTCACAGCGGCCGTTTGTACAGGGGCTCTGCTGGCACTCATCAATGTCTTGGGGAGAGAGAGAGAGAGAGGGAGAGAGAGAGGGAGATAAAATCAATATATTTAGGACCCCTTTAAAAATGAGATGATACATCTCAAGGGTTTATCCTATGGAGTAAACTTGTACAACAATATATACAGTATATATAAAGAAGTATATATACATATAAACATATATAGATATATATACAGTATATATCAGCTGGGGTAAATACAGTATCAATAATAAAGCACAATCAATACTGTCATAAAGTGTTGTGCACTGTACATGTATTACACACATATATAAGTATACAGCATGTATTTAACATTAGTATTGTTTTAACATAAGCTGCGTATTATAATATTCTATTGTGTAATTGTATCTTAAATATTTTATTAAACTATTTTTGCATGCTGATAATGCACTTTGGATTTAAATGAGAGAGAGAGAGAGAGAGAGAGAGAGAGAGAGAGAGGATATGTTATCATCCATCACCCTGCTGTCTAACAGGTGAGTGTGTATGTACCTGCACACTGCCCAAGGGCACTACGGTAGCCCTGTCTGCATTGAACACAGAGGTACGACCCAGGAGTGTTCACACACTCCTGTCCAGGACACCGAGCCCCGCCCTCACACTCATCTATGTCTGGGACACACACACAATATGCACACATTAGACACACACACACATTATACAAATGTGTACACACAGGGTTGGTTGGGCGGTATTTATGATACGTATTTTGTAATTTGTATTTCACAGGGTTGTTGAAAATGGCTTCATATTTTGAATCTAAATACTTTAGTGTTTTGTATTTTGTAGTTTAGAAATATAAAATATCTTGAGACGATTAATTGGTGCGTGCAGCTTCTGATTATGTAATCAGACCATGGAAATCTGAATCCTTATGTTCTTTCTAAGGCCGATCTCTAAACTACCTTTTCTCTAAAGTATTGGAGAGAGTAGTTTTTAATCAACTGACACCGTTTTTAGAAAGTCACGATATTCAGGAGAGGTTCCATATCTTGGGTGTCAAGACATAAACATGCATTGAACATCTGCAGGTGTCTGCGTTCCAACGTCAGTCTGACTACCTTTGGAACATTGCATTCCTTGACGCACCGCCTAACGACGCCACTAGTGGGCGGCGCCTTAATTGTTTTAAATTATCTTCTTGTTACTGTTAACTCAGGGAGCCCTGCTATTCTGGGACCTGTCTGCTGCCTTTGATATGGTGAATCAGAGGATCCTGAAACGCCTTGAACAGTGTATTGGCATCAAAGGGACTGTCCTAAAGTGGTTCGAGTAATACCTGACCTCTGACCTCATATAGTCAACCGTTTGTTAAGGATCGCTATGTTATCTTTGATAGTTCCTTTAAAGTTGATAAACAAATTAGTTGTGGAGGAGTGAAATCTAGCTTTTACCAGATAAGACTTTTAGCAAAGGTTATGGTATATCTTTCTCCGAAAGATTTTGAGGAAGTTATCCACGCTTTTATTACGTCTCGGCTACACAACTGTAATTCCTTGGGGATAGTCAGTCTACCCTAAAACGGCTCCAGTGAGTACAAAATGCCGCCGCTCACCTTTTAACAGACAAAAGAAAACGTGAGCACCTAACCCCAGTCCTGACCTCTCTTCACTGGCATCCTGTACGGGACAGGACGTTTAAGGTGTATTGCTTGTTTTTAAATCTTGAAATGGTTTGGCTCATCTCTATCTGACTCTTACATCGCAGTTCCCCAGTAAGACGACTGAGGTCAACTAATCAGTCCTATTGGATGTCCCCAGAGCCAGGCTTAAGGTTAAAGGGGCCAGAGCCTTGCAGTCTTTCAAGTTGTTGCTAAAGTCTCACCTTTTTAATTCTAACATTGTTTGACATCTGATATGTTCTTCTGTGTTGTTTTATGTCTTTTGTTGCTGTTTAAAACTTAATTTTGTGCATTTGTGGTTCTTATACCTTCTCCTGTGAAGCACTTTGTCATCTATGGTGGTTTTAAAAGTACTACATGAATAAACTTGACATTGACAGACACAAAATTCACATAGAGAACAAGGTCTAGACATGCTCCATTGATACATTTCTGTTGAATCCTACTGGGCCTAGACCCTTCTATTTAATTTTGAAACTATTGGACAGCATTTGACCAATCAGCGTTGCTACAACTGTTTGTATCACTTCATCTAGATCTATCATCATTTCAAACGCTTGACTTAAACGCATAGCATCAACGTCATTGCATTTAACCACCCCAACTGGTCAATGATAGGTCCACCATCCAGGGTGGCTGTGTGAACGCTTAAGTGATCAGGTTTACCAGATTATAATCTCGGCCAATAACTTAATTTAGAGCAATAGTCATGTGGAAACACTGTATTTCTTTTCAGTGCGCCCGCAGAATGGATATGAATTTGACAAAATGTGTATTATCTTACAATCGCTTACAGACCTTTACTGGTTGCATACTGTATTTGTTAAACAAAGAAAAGCTGTTGTGTGCGCTCAAACATTGCCCACTTAAAGGTATTAAAGGTATAGTCAGCGGGACAATAAGGACAATATAAGAAAATATAATTTGATCACAGCTCGAGCTTGAAAACACATTCTTGAGTCTCGGTTGTCTGCTCTGCGGTTTTTGAAACGTTTGAAGCTGTTACTTTGTCTGCTTTCATTTTTTATTATATTTGTTACTGTTTTATCTGTATTTGTGTTGTGTGTTTGTATTACATGAATATTACTTTGTTCTGTGTAATGTTGGCTGCTTTTTTAAAGTGCTTCATAAATACATTTTGATTGATTGAAGTCATAGAGGGTTTATACAGTATACTGTGTGTGTGTGTGTGTGTGTGTGTGTGCGTCTCACCGGTGCACTGTCGGTTGGTGAGTGTGTATCCGGGCGTGCACGACACACAGCGGTACGAGCCCGGGGAGTTGACACACATCTGGCCTGGACACTGAGAGGCCAACACACACTCATCCACATCTGGCCACACACACACACACACACACATATGCACTCGCACGCACACACCAAAACAGTATTT
>JAODLL010005432.1:0-10545 GCA_026546735.1 Forbesichthys agassizii
AAATTTAAATTGTGTCTACTAAAATGCGGGGATTATTTTGAAAATGAAAATGCAATTATGGGATTGCATTTTCATTTAAATTAAGTCCTCTATGGACTTCCATACAGGAGGGCTGAAATGCCCGAACATGTACTACTGTAACTTTCTTAGCTAGCGAACCTGCCATTGCAGACATGCTACTGATCCCTCCGGCTCCAGCGGAGTACTCGGCTACTACGGTATGGTAGCCAATCAGAGGCTAGTGCTTGCTGTATGCGGGTGTATCAGTCAAACTAGGTTGCGCAACTGCAATGTCTGTGGAAGTCATAACGTAATGTAGGCAAAATTCCTATGCAGATTATAAGACACCGAACTATATTAACCATATAAGCGTGTAGCCTACTTTAAAAGAAAATGTTTTTATTTTTTAAAGATAAAAAAAAGATATTGCCAGTGTGCCATTGGTTAAGGTTATGCGTGCCCATGATGGCACGCATGCCTATGGTTGCCGACCCCTGATATAGACATTTGAGCAAAATTAATATTGAATGGAATCTTTAAAAGTTAGGCTATACAGATATATTCTTATATATGAGACTGCTATTTATTTACAAATCGACACCAGTTTCCAACATGACATATACTGTATACACATTGTGGTAAATGAGCAGTTCGCTGAATTGGTCAGTAATTGTATAAACTACTACGATTTATCAGCACTAATTCTTTAGTCGTTTATTAACTCATGAACAGAATAATCACATTGACATACAGAAAGTCAGATGGACTTATAGGTTTTTGCATCTGAACTTTTTGTTTATTGTTTGGTTTGGACCATATTAGTTGTATCATATGTTCACAATTTTAAATGTTTAAAATGTTTTACATGTTCTAAACGACTGGGACAACAATCCCTTTCTTCTACAGACAGTCTCCTGTGCATGTATGTGGAACAGTGGAACAGTTCCAACATGTGCATTAGTACGACATGACATCACAGATTACACTGTAGGTTCTCTGGTTTCTGAACTTGGCTGTTCATGGTCAAGTGTAAACTGTATGAGCTGTCCCGGGCCATAACGGAAACATGTGTGAATTCTCAAATTAAATTGGCTGCCCCTATTTAAGCACATATGGGATGGGGATATATATATATATATATAGATATAGCTCATACCGCAGTATGCAGTAAACAACCAGATGGTAAATGCACTTTCAATCTGAAGTTAGCATGTTGTTGATGTTGTTTTAACCCAGTTATGAAGGGCATTTAGCATTTTAATTTATTCAGACTATTAATATTTGTTTTAATTGTTTTTGCAATTTGTGATTGATTAAACAACATCATATAAAGGTACTTTTCAATTTGTGTCTGAAATTGACCTTGTTTTTATGTTTTGCATCCTCTCTCAAGAGCTCGTAGGCTCACATATTCTCTACCCCTTCCCCTACAGCCATGTGCAGTTGTGTTACAAATATACAGTAATTGGGTGCTGTAACATAATTGAGCAGTGTACCTTTAAGACTCTGGACTAATAATTTCCAGCCATTAATCTGTATTTTCTGCGAAAGACAGTACAGTATCACAGAATGTAGCAAAAATTATCATGGACAATTTTTTTCTCAAATTTGAAGGCTAAATATAATATTGAAAGCTATCATTGATGTAGCCATATCCATAAGGTTTCTATTATGTTTATTTGCTTCCTTGCAGGGTAAAAAGCTGATATTGGTGGATAATGATATACATTTGGTGTTTGTCAGAGATATAAAAGCATTTTGCTCTGGATGGCTAGTAATGTTTTGACTGGTTTTTGTTCATGAGAGCTTACTTCTGCTATGCCAGTGTCAGCAGTACCATCTCAAGTCCCTAAAACATTTGGTTCTAGCTTGTTTGCACACTGAAACCCACAGCCAAATGGGGTTATGTTACAGTAGAACTGTGTGTCTACTTGCTTTCTGGCTGGAGCAGTAGGTGAAGGAAATATTATGTCTCCTTCCCATCTGACAGAGGCTACCCTTGACATCTCTCCTTGAGATAAATGGACTCAACTTGAAAGAGAAAGCAAGTTGTCTCTATGGCTCTTGTCGAAAGCCAGCCACAAGGGAAACACAAAACTAGTCAGACAAGACAGGCCTATCACTTCTAGGTTACACTCTTCTTTGCTGCCCATAGGTGAACACCCCCATCCAGAAAATGGACCACGACAACCTGAAATCGATGCAGCAAGCGTGTTTGGTGCAGTCACTGGCTGGAAGACCATAGTCGTTTGAAGTATTTTGTCATTTCTGTTGGCTCTGTAATGGTTTGGCATGCCAGACATAAATACCATATTGTTTTTAGAATGTAAGATAATGCCGTCTCCAAAACAGTTAAGCAGCAAAGAATACTTGCCTTCATAGGAGACAAATCCACACCATATGTGTTTACGTTTGAGAGAGAGCTAGGTCTACTTTAGGTTGGGAGGCAGTAATCAGGCTGGGAGCCCTGTTAAGATCAGAGGAGCAAACCCTTGTATACTTCCTCCACTGCTTTACAAAATCAGCAAATATGGGACCAGGTGAATTCACTCTAGACATTATGCCAAGAGGTTAGAGGTCACTCAAACCTGTGTGTGGCTGCCAGTCTTCTGTAAGTAACAGGAGGTAACTTTGTGACTCTAGCGCACTAAACCCCTCTGCTATGTGTCACAATTTGTGTGAACGCCCATATTGACATGGCAGGCAAATTTTCTGTCTTGGCACAGGAATTTTTTGCAAGTAGTATTGAAGACAATTTCTTCAGAGTCAAGCAAGGCAAATATATTAGAAGTGTGTTTTGTTTTGTTGGGTGATATTTGCAGACATAGTCTTGGTGGTGCTTAGACATAAATGAAATAACTAAATCTGCCAAGGGAGCTAACAAAATCTGGTACAAAGCATTTTTCCACTCTTTTGAGGTTAATGTATTTTGTACATGATCCCTGATACAAATACATTGATTACTAAATGATTTAAAAACAATTATTTGAAAATTGGCTGTTGTATTTAGTAATTACAATAAACAAATCATCCACATTTACTTTAAAGTGTTTCTATACTGTATGACTTTCTAGATTTCATACTAGAGCACCAGCATCTAAGACAAAACCAAATGATTTGTGAGCCACACGCAGCACATTGGAGATGGGATTACAACACATACAGAGGGAGTGTGATACCATTCTCTGCTCAGGATGCAATCACTTCACTATATCTTTACAGTGGATATAAAAAGCAGTATTAGACAAAACACACAAAAGTTGCATCAGAATAGTTAGTTTGGAAAATAAAATAATTCTTTAGAAACATTATATTTGTTCTATTACAGACCTTCACCATCCAAGAAGCATTTAATGTACATAATATTGCATTGATTCATCAATTGATTCATTAATTAATGTTCAATTACACAACTTTTAGAAACACATTATCTGTTTTTCACATCTAATTAGCTATGATTGCCTTCCTTGGTTTATTCATTATGTAATATAATTGAATGTAATGCCAATTGGGACAGTTGATGTAAAGCGGATACATATCCATAGCACGTATCAAGCTCAATTTGAATAATCTTAATTGAAAACATACCATTTCAGGTTTTTTTCCCCTTCCTCCTACAGGTTGTGAGACAGCAGGTTTTTGATTTTACACATTTATGCAATTCAGAGCTAGATTCATACAGTATGTCCTTAAAGGGTACACATTAACATTTGTCTTGCAGCAACATTTTTGACTATAAAACACTCACAAAGCAAATTGCTTTGACATTATATTTGTTATTGGCATGTTAAAAACAAGAAGGTTGAATTAGGACAGTGGTTTTTGCTAATATAGTCACAGCTGTCACTTTGCATTTCATTGGATTCTTTTTTTTAATAATGAACATATTACTTTAGCAAATATTTTCTGGTCAAGTTATGAAAATACAAGGGCAAGGTGTGATTTATTTTGTAAAATGTATTTTCTCTTAATTCTTTGGCCATTGTATGCCCATCTGAAATCAAATTTGAGTAAAGACTTGCATGTAATGTACAATGTGGCACATGGAAATATGACTTTCAACATCCAAGGCATTTCATCATTAGTGGATTGCATTTTAGAACTGTTATTCTCCTGTCTCTGCAGGGAGTAGGTCCGGCTTCATTAATTATTAAGATACATTCTGAGCCCCTGTTTCTGCCCACCTGCCCCGTAATTAATAAAGACCTGCCATTTAGTGCAGTACTCCATCTCAATCTTTGATTTCTCTGTCAGAAACTATTAAAGCACCCCCTGGCCTTCGCCAAAGCCTCCACATGAGGTGGAGTTTGAATTGAATCAGGCATGTTTCATTGGCATATTAAACAGAAACCTAAGGCGCGAACAGCAACAATGGAGAAAAGTAATGGGATTTTGAAGGCTTGGACAACCCCATGCAGTGAACTCCTTCTTAAACATCACCCTGAATTGTGTTTTTTGATAAATATTATGCAGTTAGACAGAGCGCTACTGAAGGACAGAAAAAGGATGATTCTTGTACTCTTTATCCTCATTAGTGTGCAGTATGCTGAGCATTTGATTGACATATATTGTTAGAAAAATGTGCAATCCTTTAACTGGAAGCAATTTGTATTTAACTTCAATTCAGATGCTTATGTGTGATAATGATGGTGATCAGTGTAAATGACTGGCACCATAATGGATGCAACTTAAAGGCATAATATGTAATCCTTGGACACTGGTGGGCAGGTTGTGCTCTGTGTGTGTGTGTGTGTGTGTGTGTGTGTGTGTGTGTGTGTGTGTGTGTGGAACAGCCCTCACACAAACAGTACATTGGGTCTCCAGGGAATCGCATGCATGTGCCGGTGTACGTTATCCAATCGTGTGCTTACATTTGAAACTGAGTCAGTGCTATACGTCTGCTGGGAATTGAGTTCAAAAGGAGCGATGTTATGATGCTTATTTTATTCAGGTATATGAAATCTGGAATGCCATCAGACATGGAATGCCTTACAGTACTGTTGCTTAATGGTGTCCAATGATCTTACACACTAATCCTATACATATATTTAACCTAAATTTGATTTACTTTCTTTAAAAAAAATTATGTATTTAGACTTTAAAAGATGTATTGTCCTTATTTTATAAATACCACTACTAGGTTTAATATCAAATATGTGTGTAAAATTACACATAAATGGTGAATTTACCTGCCAGTTGCAAAATATACCAAAAAAAAAAAAAAAAATCTTACAAAACACCTGCATATTTTACACAAAAAACAGCTATAGGGTTTTTTAGTTGTTGACTTAAAGTGCATTTCAAAGCAAGTTTCCAGGCATCAATGTTTTGAACTGTGTATTTTTGTGTGTGTGTGTGTGTGTGTGTGTGTGTGTGTGTGTGTGTGTGTGTGTGTGTGTGCGCGCGCGCGCGCGTACGCTGGCCAGAGCGGGCGATGACATAATCCTTGTTGGCCTGTAGGGCACTGCAACAACCATGAGTGTGTGTGTGTGTGTCTTCACATGCTCTCATATCTCTTCCATCTGATCCACTAGCCAAGAGCCCCCCCGCTTTGTGTTTCTATTTTAACATATTCCCTTTCTTTCCTTTTGCTTTATTTGGCAGGGGCCAGTTACTGGGCCTTTGTTAGACATTCGGATGCGTTTATTGACTGTGCTGATGGCTCTGATCCTGGCCGAGGGGGGGGGTCAAGGAGAGGGTGGGGGGCTGGGGGTTGTGAGCAGGCTGCCATGTCCACTCAGGGTGAGGGGAGACAGCTGAGGGGGGTTGGGGGACGTAATACGGGCTCTGCTTCTCTTCTGGGCCAAGCAATGTATTGCAGCAGCAACACAGTCATGCCAGCATGTAGGGGCTTAAAAACCCTGCTGACCGCCATCAGTCTGGCTTAACATGTAAACACATAGGGCCACTGATACATTTAAATCTCATCTAAAAACACATGTATTCGTTAGCGTTTGAGAAACTGTCTTGTTTGTGTTTGTTCATTGTGTTTTATTGTTTAATTTGATAGTTTTTTATATTCACTGTTAATTGCATTATTTTGTACAGCACTTTGGTCAGCATTGGTTGTTTTATAAATAAATGTACTTGACTACGCGTTAGTGAGTGCACATCTGCCAGATCACATTTTACCTTGTGCTAAATTTGCAGCTGATCGTGTAATCGGCGCTTGGCACTGCCCTCTAAACTTGGCATAGACCCAGCGACACGGAGAGTATCCTATGTTCCAGTCTTTATCCATAAGTTGCGGTGCCCAAAAGCAATGGAACAGCTGACTCTCAGAACAAGAAAATAAAAGTTAAACAATCATTATAATTAGCCTAGTTGTCTATATGTATGGTTAAGAGATAATACATAATTATGTTTGGGCAACTATAACATTTAAATGAAACTACTCATAGGGAAGAATACGTTATTTTAACAGTGCATAAGTTCTCTCAGCACATGTCCTTGGCCTGTGTCTTTTTCAGATGACACCTTCCACTGCTTCCTCTGTTAAAAGAAACACACTGTAACACACACACTGTAACTGTATACATGCGCTCTTGCACCATAAACTGCATGCTTAATGGTGTATATTGTCCATTTTTATCAAGAATGAGTACCTTCAGGGGGTGGATCTGATTGCTTCCACGCTCTGGAAGCGAATGTGTAAAGTCGTGATTAACTGCAGAGAAAGGAGGCCTGATGCTGTGTTGACCTGGGGAGAAAGTGGACACGCAGCTCCATGCACTCGGCTATTGTCCAGAAATCAACACCTCTGTCTTGTAATTGCTATTGATTGAAGAGCTGTGTACACATTCCGGCCGCTAGCACTGTACTCCAGGCAGACACCCTCACAAACATTAGAACATTGACTCATGCACACACAAATTCGCATTTCACAAACATAAACGCAATGACATTACACAGCCAAAAGCGAACACACACCCACACACACACACACACACACACACACACACACACACACACGTCGCAATCTAGTGCACCCATGCACAGACTTGCAGAAAGCACACGCACAAAAGCATTTATGAATACACATATGCATCTTTTGTTAATAAACTCACATGCATCTTATGTTAATAAACACACAAGCATACCACTGTGCATGCAAACACACTGTTACTTGCACATACAATCACAAAAGTATTAATAAACACAAAACTTTTTTGTCCTGAACGCACATGCACAATGATGAATGCATCTTGAGATACATCCTTCTTGTGAGTGAAGGTCATATAAGGCTGTTCTAGTACATAGTGTAGAGCCCTTTATATTATCATTGAGTGAACACACTGCACATTCTTGCCTGGCCACTCTAATAGCAGCATCCACCCCCCCTTCCATCCAAAAATAAGAGTCTGCACACTGTCCTAATGAAACATAAATAATATATTCCACATTAATCATACATCTTTCTGTTGTCTTTTTAGCATCGCAACATAATTAAATTCAGAAACCAACTCTATTAATCATCTTAGAACTTCATTTTAAGGCAGGATTTTCTCCAGGCATAAACAGGCCCAACATAAAGCTGATTCATTATAGAAAATCCGCAGGATGTTTGCAATATTGTAAGTAATCCATGCAATTATCAGGCTGCGTATGTCTCGACTAGAATTATACATATTTAATATGTTATCATTTATACAAAAGCAGACAAAATAGCTCATCTGTTAGTAACAGAAGTAGACATGGCGATTTACTGTATGTAGGTAAATTAATCTCGACCAGAACAAAAAATAAATAAATCTGCTACAATAATTTGCAACTGAGCTTTGCAAAGCACCCAGAATCAAAAGCATTTTCTTCCATAAATTATAATGTGCCAAAGCTAAACTGGCTCTCTGACACGGTGCTAAGCGTTTCTACAAACCCAACTGTCTTGTTAAGGTGGATTGCCTCTGGGAGTTGCACAGCCCTATGTCTCCATTGTAGCAGACTAAACAGAACTAACATGCTGAAAAACACCAACATAAGCTTGTTTTTTGCCATGTAGACTATGATCCAAAGGCTAGTGACTGACTGTATGTAGGACTCTTTTACACTTGAGATCAACCACACATACAGATTTGTTTGTTAAGTAGTATCTGTTAACTGTCTACTTAGCTGTTGGAACAAACTTCACAATGAACCGAAGAGTAAAATCTGTATATTCGTTGTTCTATTTACAGTACAATCAAATAATTAGCTGACCCAAGCCAACAGGCCTATAGTGTTTAGGAGCAATGAAGTTTTCATTAAGTAGTATTTAGGAGCTTGTAGGGGTTCGAGTAAATATGGTTTGGTAAGTAGTAAGTACAGTTTAAGTAAGAGGCTCTCCTACCCTGTTGAGATGATCAGATCTCATCTTAGTGTTCTTTCCATTGTACTGTTCCAGAGCCCATCAACCTGGTGAATTGAATTCACAAAGCCTTGGTGTTCTGTGCATCCTTTTGACATTTACATAACAATTTAGCACATCCTTGTTATGCATTTATTCATCGTTTCAGTCATTTAACCGCTCATGAATACAAATGTGATGGATGACCCTTCATATCAGACCTTAGTCCTTTGTGTTATTTTGCCACTGAGGTTAATAAAACCCTTCCTCATACATTTACATTAATGCAACAACAAATAAGCAGGAGGAGTAACATCGTTAACCAGGAGAATTGTCTAATATTTACTGGTAGTGCAGTTTAGCAAGTGAGCATACCTTACTGTTTAGTGATAGTTTGTTTTAGCTGATAGTTGGTTGATCCAATATCCTTCTACAGAAGTATGGGTCTATTATACAGTAGGTGCACCCATATTTACAGAGAACTAAAGTCCTATCTACACTAATTTGTCTCTTTTTCTTCCTGTAACATTTACAACAGTGGTTCAGTTCTATGAAATCTTATGACACTCTTTTACAAGAGACCCTCTTAAGGTTTTTCATCTTCTACAATAATGCATCTTATTCTTCCAGCATCTGCAGTTTTTCATCCATCCAGGCCTTTTGATATTCACCCTGAGCTTGCTGAGCTGTCCTCTGGGCCTTCCCAGCATTCAAGCCTGTGGTCTCCCTCTGTAGTCTAGCCTTGAACTCATTCACTGTGGCTCACTCGCAAGCAGGCTTGTCCTTCCCGGGGGCCAAGCTGGTTGCGTTGGCGGGTAACGTTGCTGAAGTTCTGTCATTTCTACTCATAATGAGAACCATCTCCGTCGTCTCCCGTTTAAAGTGTTCAACACTTCATTCACCATTTGTTGCTCGGCCTGGCAGCACATCAGGCCAGATTCCCCTGGGTGGCCAACTACTGTAAAGCTCCACCAATACTGCTATTTTAGGTCAAAATCTGTTGCATACAATTCTCCTATAATGACACATCTGCAATTTATATTTGAAGCACCCATTTTCTCATATCCCTTAGTAGCAATGTTGTGACAGACTATTTGCAGCCAACCTATATGCATTTTGACATCAAAGTACGCTGATACGATTTGTCACTCGAAAATACGCAAAAAAGCTCAAGTACACAAGTATGATCAGACATCGTTTACTTCTAGAATATATTTGGAGAGAGTTGCATCATATTCGCTACCGGCACCTATCCTATGTAAAATATGCAGCTTATTTAGCAAATCATTATTGCAGTAAGGTCAGTAAAGTCAGTCAGCTTTTATATAGGCTTATAGATTTGGTACCATTCTATAATTGCGATCAGACGCTATATTGTATTTGAAAAATACCCTATTTTGGTACCTGCTACACAAGTGAGTTGAATCTCCTGTTTGCTTTGCACACTTTAAGAGTGTCCAAGGTTGGCAGGTCTGCATTTGGAGTACCATTGACGTCTCCAGAGAACCTTAGTCTCTAGGTACAAGGATTTCTAAAATATATGTATATATCAATATAGTGACACATCAGATTGAAAAATCAGTTTCGGTCTCACAGCAGATAACAAGAAGAATACTAGGGTTGCGAGCAACACTGGGCAGGCCCTCGCGCCGTGATGCACGTCAGGGCGTGGTGCGGACTCGGATATGAATCATTATGCGTGTTGTGTGAGACGATTCTGAAGAAAATGTGGGCAACCTGCTAGGAGCTGGGAATAAAAGCATAAAACGTGTATATTTCTGTTGCCAGTAGGTGGCGCTATAACTTTGAGTGAATGTTGATATGTTCAGGGTGGGGCTCTTATGAATTGATAAAAAATTGGTACAGATATGATAATTTATGGAGAAGTTACAAGAAATTTGTTCTGTTGCCAGTAGGTGGGGCTCTGACTATAAGGTAATTGTGAAATGTACATGTGTTCAGGGCAGGACTCTTATGAATCTATTAAAGTTTGGTACAGATTTGAGCATGTATGGAGAAGTTACAACAATTTGATGCGTATTGGCGAAGGATTTACCTTCGCGGCCACGCCCCAGACAAGCCTTGAGCGAAAACCCAGAATTTTCACAGAATATCATCGTCATGGTTTTATGGCTTGTCTGAGACAAGTAAATTAATCTAACCAGCTAGGAGCAGTACGTCACAGCATAAAAATGGACATTTCCTGTTGCCAGTAGGTGGCG